>JANQBM010000221.1:41459410-41469733 GCA_025594535.1 Erythroxylum domingense
ATTAGATTTGAGTTGATTGGAAGTTTTGAGTCATATTTGAATTTATTAGCAGACTCAAACCAACTGAACATTGTGTCATACAATTACTTTTAATTGTAATTTATATTAATGAAAATAGATTGAGTTGGGTTGAATTAAAAATAAATTGTTGAGTTTTTAAAAATAATTTATTTTAATTCCATTTATCAAAAAAAATTTGAAAATTAAAAAATATTGTATTAATTATAGCAAAAATTACAAAAAAAAAAAACAACGTTACAATTATGTGCATAATCTGTCCACAATGAAGCAACATTAATCAAAACAACTAATTAACAAAAGGCGCAATGATGATTTGCAAAGTTAGGAATAAGTTTACAGTCAAGGCAATTCGAACCCAATTAATAATCACTTTTGCTATTTGATATTTATCAGTTTTAATATCTTTATACAATCTCCTGTTTCATTCCTTCTAAATTGAGTAGATGGTAGTAGTAAAGACTATTTTAATAAGCAGCTAATTTGGCTTACCCTGCTTGGTTCATTCCATGATCTTCTATCTCTCCACTCAAAAGTATAGTAATGGACTAGTAAAAAGTGCATCATCCTGCTCTAAATGGCTTTAGTAAACTTATAGCAAAAAAAAAAAAAAATGATTCCTATTCTATTCTGCTTGTTTACAGAGCAAACATACTGGATCATATTACCCAACCCATCTATCTTTAGTTCTTAACTTATTCTTAATTACCAACCAAGAGAAGATTGAAGCCTTTAAGTTCAAAGTTTGCTTCATATAGTGTCCTACCAAGGAACTGTCTCAGCATTAGGAGTCAAGATCCTATGATAAGAACAATTGGAAGATGGACCTTTCGGGTTAGGCACCCAAACAACAGTATTATGTCCATGCGTCTCAAGAACCTGCGGTAGATAGGCTGCAAACAAGGAGGAACCTCTGAAGTTGCCAAACCATTCCCTGTTATAAAGAAGGAAAGATACTCTAGTATTTGTAGCAATTCTGTTTTGGAGTTGGACTAGACCTGCTTATTGGGAAGCTGGTTATCAAACCAAAATCAAATGGTAGTGCCATCTCCCAACTGGTGCTTAATGTGAGGATATCTTCAAATTGGGTAGATAATTGAATAACTATGAATAAATTCACGTGAAGTATTAACGTGCCAAAAAATTTATCAAATTAATATCATTTTGGTTTTAAATTTTTAAAATTTATAGGTTAATATATATTATTTTGAAAAGATAAATTAGAACAATGTCATTTTAAACAAAGTGTTTGGATCATTTTACTATTCGAATTAAACTTAGGATTCACATCGCCCATCTCTAAGAATGTTACCGGCCTGACCACGGACTGACCGATCCATAGCTCGATAGACCACGAGCAAGCTGGGCCAAATTTGACATCCTTATTTGTCTCCAAGCTTGATTTATATTTGGATTAACTTATATTTAATCTATTGTCTTCATATGCAAAATAGTCTTTTTACTATGTAGAGATAAAGTTACATATTATTGAACCTCTCCAAATCCGACATCTCAGCGATATTTTCATTGTATATTGTTGTTCTTCATTTGCAAAATAACACTATTTTTTAACTTACTAAAATTAATGTCTATTTAGTCTTTAAATTTAAAAAGTCAACACTAAAATGACAATCTCTTTTAATTATATTTTAAATTCTTTAATTTTATTTAATCTTTATCTAGTTTTACGAGGATCTAATACTGGTTGAATCTTTTAAATGTTAAACATCATATCTTATCGATTTAACTTTCACTCTGGTCTTTAAAATAATGAATAAAATAACATCATTTTAATAATTATTCGAAGTTTAATTGAATTTTAAATTATATTAAATTTTTTTAATTAAATTTAAATAATTTATAATCAATTTTAATTTAAATTAGTTTTATTAATTGTATTTATAAGTAATACGACTTATTATTATTTGTAATGAATCTATGTTTATTGTGACCTAAACGTTTTAAATAAATTCAACTATTTTAGATTTTTAAAATTTTTGAATTGAATTTGAATTGAGATATTAACTTAAAAATCTCTATAATGCAAGAATAAAGTTAATTATATATTAAAAATATGATAGAATTACAATTATATTATTATCAGATTCTTATAAATAACAAAAAATTAAAACTTTGGCATTTCATATAATCTAGTAGTTTATATTTATGGGACACTTATCATCTACATTGCATGATGATTCTTGTTTAAGATATTAAACTCAGCAGACCAGGTTCGAGTAGGACAAACCTCATGCCTAGTTTTTTTGAAAATCATGTCTTGGGTTCAGATTGCTCAGGTCTAGTCGGACACAAGGCTGGCCTGACCAGAGACTCAACCATTATAAACAAAACGACGACATTTTATATTTTTTTATAAAAAGTTAGGGTCGGGCTGTCTCAAGCCTTATTATGAGGTATTGTCATCCCTAATTCTTGTGTGTACGTTTTTTTAAATTCTAAACTCTTTCTCTTATGATAATTCTCTTCTATTTTTTCCTTTTTTAATTCCTAATATTTTATATTATCAAGTAAGTTATCAAAATAATTAATTGAGTTCATTCTTATAATGTGGAATATTATTTAATATATAAAAAATGGATGTGATTAAAAAAAGAAATAGTTCATAATGTAAATTAGTCTTAACTAGAGATGAACCTTTATTGTTATTAAATGTAAAGACTAAACTTTTCATTAAATAAAATTATATAACACATCATCTATATTTTTATATTTTAATTTATTGAGCTATTTAAATTTTTAAATAATTAAGTTAAAAATATTTTCTTAATAAGCTTAAGAGAATAATAAATGCTATGTGAGGGAACACTAGATATGATAATTAATGTTGAATTTCTTTTTCAAGAAGTGTAATTTTATATGTAGATTGCTTGACTTTTTTTTTTACATTTTTAAGGGGAAAAAAATTAAAGGCAAGTAGAGATGGCACTCGGCCTGAGGTTAAAGGGTCAGGGTCAAGTTGACTGAGCCTTGGTCTGGGTTGGGCCCATGTAACGACAATTAACAAATGATGTTGTTTTGTCATTTTAATTTAAAAAGACAAAGATTGAGCTTGACCTATTGCTATCCCTAAAAATAAGTTGCGTGGTATCTTCCAAATTTTTTAAGTGGAGGCATTTACTTTATACATTTTTAAAAGTCAATATATTTTATGTCTTTAATCAAGTTAATTTGGGAAAATACAATAAATTTATCTCACATGGTTAAAAGATGAAGCAATTGGATACATATAAATTAAATTATAATCAATGATGGCAAAATTTACTAGGCAACTCTAAATTAATGCAACTCTAAATTAATATATCAAGTTTAGTTTGGTCAAAAATAAAATTAACAATTATTTTTAAATTTGATCAATTATACAGAATTAATCAAATATAACTTAAAATTGACGGGTCAAGTTTTAAATTAAATCTAACCAAATTTAAATTTAAATTTAAGAGGACGAACCTTGAAGTAACTAGTAAATGTTAGTCTTTTGTAACCAAAATGTCACGCGTTCGAGTCACAGAAATAACCTTTTTGTAAAAATGTAAAGAGAAGGTTACGTACATTACTAACCCTCTCTCGACCCTCACAAAATGGAGAATTTTATACACTGGGATACGTCATCTCTATTTGGTTAGACCCATAATCAACCATAACTATAGCTTAGTTGTTAAGGCTAATACAATTGTCTAATTGTAATTGTTTCAAAGAAAATTATTAAATGAGGTAATTAATTAAACTTTATACCTAATTAGATGCTACATCATCAAGAAGAAGTTATATGTCTTGAAATAGTAAGTATATAATAAAATAATACATTGCTAAGTCAATGCAAGGTTGTACAACAACCACTTTAAATACATTTTAGCAGCTTTTCTTTGGTCAAAAACAACTAAAATGTTCATTGACTTGGCTTCCTCAATAGTCAATTTGGAGATTTCAATGGTCTTGTCACTTGATAGGAAAAACCCTAATTTCATTTAATTTTCTTTTTATCCCACCAACATACTTAAAAAGTTTAAATAGGTAAAAGTAAATAGTGAGGTTGGATTAGTTTATCAAGTTTGTTGTATCAATGAAATAAATAATTTAACCAAAAAAAGTTAATTAAAAAGGATATTTTCGAGTCAAAAATTATTATAAAAATTAACTTAAAAATAAGGTTGTAAATTTAGTTTCGATCAAGTCTAAAATTAATTGACCAATTTCAAATTGTTTAAATTTTTAGTTAAATTCAAGTTTAAAATTTAACTTAAAAATAAGGCTGTAAATTTGGTCTCAATCGATTTTAAAATTAATTTGTCAATTTCGAATTGTTTAAATTTTGAGTCGAATTTAAATTTAAATTGAGTGTATGAATCAATTATGATAAAATAATACTATTTATTTTTCAATTGAATTTTATATCAAGCGTGAAGTTGAAAAAGATTTGATCATGAACCAAATTAGGATTGACCTTAATCCAAGATTTGATATACAGATTCATCAAGTAAAATAGAGAAACCAGTCATGAACATTTTCATCTCAAAAACTAAAACCAGAACACAACAAAGTAAACCAGAAACCTCCATTGATAAGTTCAAGCTCTCCATCATCCATAGAACCTGAAGAAAAACCTGAACACAGCGAAGTAATAAACCAGAATCCTCCATTGATAAGTTCAAGCTCTCCATCATCTATAAAACTTGAACAAAAACCTGAACAGAGCAATGTAAACCAGACACCTCCATCTCTTATCGATGATCAAACTCGAACTAGAATTATCAGGATGAGAACTTCAATCCACAACTGGGTTTGTAGAGTTTGATCCTTCCACATTTATTCCAAACCTCATTCCTCCAAGACAATGCCATGGAATGTTACAGACAAACCAATACTTTCTTGCTTCTGTGAGCTCTACTTCATCTTCTCCACTCTCGTACCTGACCAACACACCTGTGCTTGTATTACATGTCCTGTAAGTGCTCTCTATCACCTCATACACGTTATGCTCTCCAATCAGGTACTTGAAAACTTCAACAGTGGAAGCTCAAAAACGTCAATCTTATCTGGGAAGCCATTAAAAGAAGCTGAAGTGAAATGAGAAGGTTTATATATACATACCAAGAACATCGCCAACTTTGAAAGTTTAGTTACTCGACCATTTTCCATAGTTTGTATCTGTGTTCCATTCTTCATCGTCTCCAACTTTAAAGATTCTGGACCTGACAGAGGTTGATAAGCACAGATTGATGGTTACGAGGATGGCTATGGAGCTGAGCTTAGTCATCACTTTCAGAGAAGTTCATTAATGGGTTTGGTGGGTCTGTGAGATTACGAGATACAAATACAATCTGTTTGAGGGTTCAGATTGATCGATTCTTCTTGTTTTTGTATCATCTTCAGAGTTTCTTTTGGTTTTTCTCAAAATGCTCACTGTAGAATCATAATAACTAAGAATAATTAAACCGGCAGATGTGTAATATGCCAGCGATCAAATGACTAGCGAAAGGAACTTTTGTCTGAACTGGTTTAGAGCTTTGTGTCTGATGAGAATGGATGCTTCGGAGGAATCATTAGAGTTGAAAGTGCTGCCATTGATGGATTGAGACTGTTCGTCCACAGCTTTTGGAGCCTATCCTTAACACCCACATCTAATTATAGTGTCACTTTTCTAGTTGCCTTTTTTTTTTTTTTTAAGGTTGCAGAACAGTCAAGAAACACTTTGCTTATAGAAAATGCTAAGAATGAGAATGAAAATAAATATAAGGAAGAAGGGGAATGGATATACTTATTATAATTATAATAATTGATTAAGATGAAAAAATGATTACCATTATTATTGGTAGTGGTTGGTTTGTAAAAAATATTGTAATTAATTAATTACAAAAAGAATTATATTTTAATTAATAAATGAATTATATTTTAATTAATATTACAATATTTTAATTAATGAATGAATTATATTTTAATTAATTATATTGCAATTAATTAATTAATAATAATATTTTAATTAATGAATAGTTATATTTTAATTAATAACAATATTTTAATTAAATATAATGTAATATAATTAAATAATAATAATATTTTAATTAATTATATTTATTAATTACAATATTTTAATTAATAATAATTATATTTTAATTAATTAATCAATTACAATATTTTAATTAATTATAGTGTAATTAATTATTTAATTGATTTTACTGTAAATTTGATTATTGAAATTAAAGCTTTACTTATGAAGTTATTTGACTAATAATTACACCTTTTATCTATCCTTTATATATAAAAAATTAAAAACATACCAATCATTCTCATTCCTTTCTTCCATTCCTCTTGATTATGAGAGGAATGGAAGATTGTCCAAAACCAAGGAATGAAACTCTTTTAGATCTTTAATCATAGGTTCATACTAAATATCAATTTTCATTCCATACTCATACCTCTTTTTTTATACCTCCCAAACAAGCACCCCCTTATTGTTTATCAACCTTAGTTTATGTTATGAAAATGGATTGAACCGGACACCGGACGGGTGGGTCGAGTCAAATAGACTACTCAAGTTTAGTTTTAACTTTTCCTACCCAAATCAACTCAACTTCATATTGAGTTTAGTCCGCTTCGACATTGGATTATCAAATTTTGTCCATTTGCTATCACTGGATGGATGAATGCCTTGGATTGTTTGCTCGTAACTTTTGGAGTCAATCTTGAGCATCATGGCATATAATTACTCTTGATCAATGAGTTTAAAAGCGGACCGGACTAACTAATTCAATAAAAACAAATATAAATCGAACTCATTTCGAGTCTGATTGTATCTATAATCTTTATTAGAAAAAACCATTGATTAAGCAATAAATCGCTAATTTTTTGAAAAATACCGTCCTATTTTTTAAAAAAATCGGTTAAGTAATGTCAACCAAGCAAAATCTATCAAATGCTTTATGCATGCCCTAGAAACGTTCAAGGATATCTCGGGTGTACACATCAATTTTCAAAAGAGTCACTTTGTAATGTGACTCTTTTGAAAATTGAATTGGTTTATTCTATAGCTGTCAGACTCTGTGTACAAAGCTTATGGAAGGAGCGCAATATCCGAAGATTCGAAACTAAGTAGAAAACTCTCTCCCTTCATTACAAGAAACGCTAAAAAGTATCTATGAGACTCTAATGATGAGGCATGCTGTTTAACTCATCTATCTCTGTTAGTATCTATGAGACTCTAATGATGAGGCATGCTGTTTAACTCATCTATCTCTGTTCTTTATTCTGCTCACCTTATATGATATTGAGATTGAGGAGTTGTAAAAATCGGTTTAACTAAGATCTTTGCTTTTGTTTTGTTTGTTATTGATGTTCTGTAACTATTTACCTTTTATAAATGAATTTTTTTTATTTAAAAAAAACCATGTGGGGACTATGAGTAGTACCTTGCCTGTAGAGTTATGGGACCCACGAGTAGTAATTTTCTGCCACGTCTTGCACATAGTTTTAATGCGTAGGAAAATTAAGATTTTTAAATTTTAATGAGTATATTTTAGAAATTTTTTGAATTGAATGATTTTTTTCAATTCTTTCGTATAATTGAACTAATAAATTATATTTTCAAAATTTTATATTCTTTTTTTGTCTCTTTATATTTTAATTAAAATTTTGTTTTAAATTATTATTGTTAAAAAGTGAATTTCTATTTTTATCCTTAAAAATATTAAATTTATTATCTCAATAATAAATTATATTTATCAAATTTTAGATTCTTTATTATTTCCTTACGTTTTAATTGATTTTTTTAATTATTATTGTTATAAATTTTTTATTATTTTATCATTAATTTTTCAATAAATTAAATTATTAATTAGAACATATAAATAATTTTGCTTAAGATAATTTAAGAACGTGTGAAAATAACATTTAAATTATAAAAAAGTATGTGTAAAGAATATTAAAAATTAAATTAAAATTAAATTAAATTCTTTTATAATGACTTCAATTTTTGGTAGACGACAGTTTCTTACAACGGAATGGCATATTATTGAGTGTCTTGCAGGTGCATTTCTTTACCATGAAGATTCTGATTATTCTGATGAACATTTGATCTTGGGCTGGAGCTGTATTTAGAGCTACTACTTGGACCTGCGTCATTATCATTGTGACCCAAAGGTATTTGGTCTCTTACACATAGTTCTGATTTTGCAAACCTGAGCATGTTCCTTGTCTCTTTCCACTCTTCGAACACCACCCCCCATAACTAAACTGTCCATTGTATCTTTTAAGAAGTTCGCGATCGATCTTGTCAAGAACTGGAGCATTTTTCTTGAACATCCTAGAAAATGGCCTGCTGCTTTAGATCATTCTTCTATAATCTTTAAGGCCTAGAGACCTTGGGTACTGCTTAGGGGGTGTATCCCAGGTGATGTAGTGAAGGTCATGGTTAGCTGTGGTGTTTTTGTAGTCTTCAGAATTGCATATAAATGTTTGGAAGTACCCTTCAGGTGAGGATACAAAGAATATTAGCACTTAATATTCAGTTCGTCCTGCATCTTGCCTTTTTGAATCAGTGCGAGGCCACTTAGAATACCGCTGATTACATTACTATTTTATTTCTTTCATTGGGGAAATTCAGTATGATACTTAGTAAAATACTAAAATCTATGAAGTCCTCTATAAGAACAGTAAAACACGTGCATCCTAGCACCATTGGGCAGTGCCATGTGAATTTTCTAAATGTTGGAGCCATATGGTCGGGTAGGTGATGCAACGCCTAACATATGGTAGAGAAATTCTAAATGCAGATTATGACATGAGTTCCACCTTGCGAATTGATTTTTTGATTAAGGCTTTGAGTTTGGAATAGTGGCATCCTATTATAAATTCAATGTGGGATCCACAAGGAGACATCCTAACCAATTTAACATAAATCAATCTTAATCTTAATCTCTTAATATTATTTTATTATTAATATACTAAATCTGTAGCTTAAAAGAAACTGTATACATCCTACGCGGAATTTTATTTTTTTAAAGCTTTTTTTTTCTTTCAATTTTTACAATTTTTATCTATGGCAGAAATGTACGAACTAAGACCAGGTGTGTGGCCATATGGAGAATGGAGGGGTATCGTATGGGGTCATAACTGGGTTACTTAGAAATAAATTCAGCTACTTTTCTACACTCCTCCTCTGGTGCATCAGCATCCAAATGAACCAGATAGTAATTCCCTGGATGGTAAAGTGCTTTCACTACACGTTTAAGCTTCTTTGAGGCAACTATAGATGCTGATATCAAGTAAGTGAATGTTACGGGATACGGGTTTTGGTCGAACAGCAAATTCGTTTGCCTTCAAGGTCTCATTTTCAAGGCGGAGTTGTTCAAGTTGTTGCAACAAGTCTTCATTGGTGAATTGTGACTGGTCTATGGGTGGAATGGTGTTTATGGTCAGGAAAGGTAAAAGGTAACCAGCTTTGATATCACTTGATGGGATTTTGGGTGTAAATGTAGTGGCAACAGACTGATTAAGACTCAGGTTGATTGGAGAAGTTGTGGTCAGATTTTGGTGAATAGGTTCTGGTGGGAATAGTCTGATTGTGGATAAATTCTGGATCAATTGGACGGGAATTTTGGGAAAAGGTCTTGATGAAAGTTATAGAGTTTTCTGTCTAGTTTCCAGAAATATAAAGTTTGTGTGAATTGGATGTGTAGTTTGGAAGATATGACTGATTTAGTGCGGGTAGGTCGAATCTGACGATAAGATGCAGTTGATGTAGAAAACGAAACCGTCTGATTGTAGCTGAATCCTGGATCAATGGGATGCGAATTTTGGGGAAAGGTCTTGATGAAAGTTGTAGGGTTTTCTGTCTAGTTTCCAGAAATATAAAGCTTGTGTGAATCGGATGTGTGGTTTGGAAAATATGACTGATTTAGTGCAAGCAGTATATACCAGCCTCCTAGCTTGACCCTTCAAAGAAAAAGGCAATCAATCAAGAAAGGGTAACTCGTCTTGCATAAAAGATAACCAATGAAATGCACCATACTTGAATCTATTAAATTATCTTAAAAGAAAAAGGAAATATATGCGAGCCATCGACACTTTCTGTTTCTCCACTTTTCCAGTTGCAATTGCTTCTGCTTTAGAAACTTCTCCTTGTTCCACTTGCTTGCATGACTACTTCTAGGCCTACGTTGCAGATAGAAAACAATGCCAATTATGAATGGATATACCACAAACAATGTCATTTTTCTTTATGGTTTGATGCCTATGAATAAGCACCCTAGTTGGACATTTAATTCGGAGAGTGTTATGACAATAACGTTT
>JANQBM010000221.1:41469833-41485308 GCA_025594535.1 Erythroxylum domingense
GATATGCTTTATATCATTGCATTGTTGAATTGCTAATTCATTTTATTCAATTGAATCCATCAAACTTGGTTACAAATGACATGTTACTGCATTCCCTAACTCTTTGAATTGATCTATATATGAATTCGTTCCAAAGTTTTAAAAAAAACGAAAATTAAGTAATTTCAACATCAAATGAAAATAGGAGGAGTTCAAAGTCAGAATAGTAAATTGCCAGATACATATAAGCAATGGACCAACTCATTTCAATGAAAGCATTCTTCATATCTCCATAACAAATTATCAACTTTGATTCTTCATATAATTTTATCGAAATTGTACAAGTTGAATCGATTAAGTTATTAATTACTGTGTTTATCAAGTTTGTTATGCAAGTGACATGTTTTCATTTGTTAATTTTTAGGGCTTAAAGGAATTGGAAGATTTGGTGAAAAAGGACAAGGGAAGTGGTGCTAGCCAACTAGTTGTGAAGTACTTCAAAGATGAATCTGCAAGCTCACGAGGTGGTGCATTTTCTTTGGAGATGGCCCGTCAAACTAAAGTGAGCTCATAGTTGAAAAGTTTTGACATTCATGTGGTTGAGCAAATCTTTTAACATGCTTGTTGTTTGCAATTTATATTTCTTTTCTCACTGTGATATGATCTCTGATTTTCATTTTAGAAAGTAGAATAGGTAACTTTTCCAGATCACTTCAGTTTTGGCTAGTTAACTATTTTAAGGTGGATTTTTTCATTCTTGACTCTATTTTTGCCTTGCGATATGCTTTATATCATTGCCATCTTAGTGACTTTCAAAGTTTATTTCTCATGTTACTTGACTTGCAATAATGGTTTGCCTGTAATTTCTCAGCCTATGGCTAATGTTGCGGAAGAAGTTGGGGCTGATGCTGTCTCTTATGGCTGTAGCGTATCTGCCTCTAGTGGTAAGCTGGAGTCGTTTACATTTGACCCAAAAACAATGCAATTTAAAGATTTTCTGGCTCTTAAATATGCAAAGCTTGATTAAGCAGGCCTGGCGTTTGATGCTCTTCGTGAATCAATGGTTGCACCCGAGGAGAAGATAACAGCAAAAAGAATTGATTCAGTAACTCAGGAATACATTTCATCATTTGAGAGTGGGCAGGAATCTGATGAGGCTGATGCTGATGCTGATGAGTCAATGTTAGAGGAAATTCTGACATGATTGATAGTCTTTGAATTTGAAGTTGACTGTTGTGTTTCAATGCACCTGCTTTATGTTTTTGTGTGTTCCATTCTTCATCGTCTCCAACTGTAAAGATTCTGGGCCTGAGTGAATGATTAATGTGCTTGGTGGGTCTGTGAGATTACGAGATACAAATACAATCTGTTTGAGGTTTCAGATTGACCGATTCTTCCTGTTTTTGTATCTTTCTTCAGAGTTTCTTTTGGTTTTTCTCATAACGCGTACTGTAGTATCATAATAACTAAGAATCATTAAACCGGCAGATGTTTAATATACCAGTGATCAAATGATTAGCGAACGAAACTTTTGTCTGAACTTGTTTTGGAGCTTTGTATCGTATGAGAATGGATGATTTGGAGGAATCATCAGAGTTGAAAGTGCTGCCATTGATGGATTGAGACTGTTCGTCCATAGCTTTTGGCGCTTTTGGAGCCTATCCTGAACACGAACCAGATCTTCTGAACTCGTTATTTTGTACTAATTTCGTTTCACGCAATATTATTCATATAAATATGTGGGATTCATGTGGGACTGAGAGAAATATATGGATGAGATTTTACAGAGGATCTTATCCTGAACACCACTATCTAATTATAGTGTCAAGACTTTTGTAGTTGCTTTTTTTTGTTGCGAAACAGTTTCTTTTTATCAACCTTAGTTTATGTTATGAAAATGGATTGGACCGGGTAGGCAGGCCAAGTCAAATAGGCTATTAAAGTTTAGTTTAGCTGGTTTGAGAATAATATTGTTTTAGTTTAATTTATCAAAATGACAATGTTTTAATTTTAAGTTTTTTTTAATTTATCATATTAAAACAACATCATTTTAATTAATTCAAAATTCGGTTAAGTCTGGAGTGTTAACTTCAGGTCAAGTCGGTCTAGTTTAAAATTGTCAAACATACATTTAACAAGCAAATCATAGGCTTAATGATCATTTTTTCACATGCTGTAAAATGTTCTTTCAAAAAAATTGCACTATTTTGTTATAGTCCAAACTAATAAATTAGATTTGATTTAATTGAAACTTTTCCTACCCAATTTATTTAATCTTACTAATAAATTATATTTGTCAAATTTTAGATTCTTTATTATTTTCTTACGCTTTAATTGACAATTTTTTAATTATTATTGTTATAAATTATTTATTATTTTATCATTAATTTTTTCTATAAATTGAATTATTAATTAGAATATATAAGTAATTTTACTTAAGATAATTTAAGAATGTATAAAAATAATATTTAAACTATAAAGAAGTATGTGTAGAGAACATTAAAAAATAAGTTAGAATAAAATTAGAATCTTTTACGATGACTTTCTTTAAACATACTTTAAATTTTATGAATCTTGAAATAAATGATAGTATAGAAATACAATTATTATTACTATTATTTTAAAATTTATGTTAGATTCAATTTTAGTTTAAATTATTATATTTTTTATAAATTAATAGACATTATTAGTGTAGTTTTTATTTCAATAAATTATTTTATTTTATATTATATTTTTACTTATTCTTATAATTTTGAATTCTTATTTATTATTTACCGATTTTATAACTGTTTAATACCAATTGAACCTTTAAACTTTAAATGTTTTATTTGACCGATTCGATATTTGTTCTAGTTTTTAAAACATTACTTTTGATCGTAATTTATATTACATGTAAATGACGATAGCTCGAGTCGAACTAAACTAAAAATAGGTGGCTTGAGTCAGTTTAAATATCTTTAAATAATGTTATTTTAATTTAATTTATCAAAAAAATTAAATTTAATCTATGTAGTTTTAAAACAGAATTTTAATCTTTCTACTATTCCAAGTAGACTTAGGATTATTCACAAATATGTCCAAGCCTGCTCTAGATTTTAGGTAACTTAAATTTGATTGATTATTAATATTAAGATAATTATTTTTTATTACTAATGATAATTATATATTACATAGAGCTTAAAGATAAATTATTTTTAGTTAATGTGATATATTTTAATTTCTTATATAATATTTGTTAATAAATTATCAATAAAATTATTTTATTTTGTTAGAATAAATTTTTTAAATTTTAAATTTTATTTTAAATATAATTTAGTTGTTAAATCAAATTTTATTTGAAATATATATTTTAAGATATTTAAAATTAATTATATTTATTAATAAGTAATTATTTAATTTAATTACAAAATTAAATAAATTATTAAACTAAATTACAATATTTCTAATTTCAAAAAATTAAACAGAATATTAAAAAGTATACGTTTAATTGATAATAAACTTTTTGTTGTTAATTAAAAATCGAAATAAAAATTCAAACAAATTGTTTTGTATTAAAATTGAAAAGAAAAACAAAAATCAGAAAATAAATGAAAACCCTAGAGTCTTATCAGTTGGATAAAAACCCTAGAGTCACGGACGCAGACTTATATTAAGAAAGTTCCAAATATGTCGAGATAGGCATAGTTTCGGGCCGTCCAATCTCAGTGGATGGGAGGAAGCTCTCCTCTGCATCCTTACACTCTGAACTCAATGAGATTGGTGAAATGCACGGTATTGGCCATATTGATATGGTTGAAACCGACTTGTCGGTATGAAAAGCTGCGATACGATGAAACTCCTGGAGGGACCATCCTGTTTGCGGCTGTTCGCGAGCTGGAGTCGTTGACACTTGACCGAGAAAATCTTTGGGTTAAGCTGGATTATAAAAGGTAGAAAGATCTTCCAAGTTCTCCAAATCAGCCATAAAATAGTTCTGTTGCCGGTTCTTATTTTCAGTCATCTTTGTTTGGATACTTCTTCAAAGTCTACGTTTCAAGTTAGCAAAAACTCATTTATGGCCTCGAAATCTACCTACAACAATAGACCAATCTCAAAAAAATCATAGAACTTCAGCCGAATCAGGAGAACAAATATTAAACATGGAAAAAGGGGCAAAAAAGATTAGCTCTATGGATCAAGAATCTGCAATTGAAGTCGCCGGCAGCCAACCGTTTAAACAGGCAACAGCCGATACACTCCTGCAAGTCATTGCTAGCCCAAAGATTTAAGCTAGAAGCATTCACTTCATTGCGAGTGGGAGGTCCAGCATTGTTTTGCAAGTGCGTTTAAAAAGCAGGTCCAGCGCTGTTTTGCAAGAGGGCAGGCCCAACACTGTTTTGCAAAAGGAGTATAAAAGCCAATCGTTTAGGGTTCAAAAATCACTAAGGCGACTAACAAGGCGATCTTTCTCTCCTTTTTCAGCAAATCAAAGGTAAGAATCTGCGTTGTGGATACATGAGTCTATTTTATACCTCGTTTAATCTTTTCCACCCTTATTAGGCATGGAATTCATCCAAGAGAAGTCGCTAGAGCGAAGGATTAAGCTGAATCCAGTTTAGGTCAATTTTAGAGACGAGTATATAATGATATGTGCTTCATGCATTTGCTTCCTGTCATAACTTTAGGTTTGGAATTTGGTATAATAAATTCTATTTTTCTGCTATGATTTTTAGTTTTTAATTTTTTACTTTTGGTTTCTGGTTTTTAATTAAAAAATAAAAATTTGTTTCTTGACATCAAAATGAACAATTCCAATCTTTTTTTTTTTTTTCTTCCCTTTACTTTAAAATTACCAGCTTAACCCGATTGAAGACCACAAAAGTGACAATATTACGTCCTTTGGGGATAAGAAGAATCGGACGGTGGAGCTTGCGGCGTCGAAGGGTGGCCCGCTTGCTCTTGCTCTCCTGATTAACAAATCGCTTTTTGCTCTTAGGCTTCCGTTTGCTGCGGCACTAATCTGTCCGGTTGCGGAGCTTTTGGCTAGTTGGAGCACCATGAATAATAGCAAAGGATGAATTTTTTTTCTGGAATTTGTCTTTTTTTTATAGGTTTTGATTTCCAAACTTGTTCAATTTTTGGTTCAGGCTCTAGTTCAAGTAACATTGTTGTCTATAACTGTATAGCTATAGACAACAATATTACTTGAAATTGGCTCTCTGGATGTTATGGATTACTGGAAGTTATGAATATGCAAAGAAACCGGTAAGTAAAGTTAAATATGAAGGTATGAATATTTATATTTAACATGTAATTTGAAAATTTATATTTAAAATTTCAAATTACATGTTTTCATTTGAAAATTTTTAGGGCTTAAAGGAATTGGGAGGACAATGGAGGTGGTGCTAAGCAATTAGTTGTGCAGGAATTAAAGGAGGAATCTGCAAGCGATGGTGGTGCAATTTCCTTGGAGATCGCCCGTCAAGTCCTGACTAAAGTAAGCTCATATTTGAAAAGTTTTGACATTCATGTGTCTTTTATTGTGATATGATCTTTGATTTTCATTTTGGAGAGGAGAAGAGGTAGCTTTTCTAGATCACTTCAGTTTTGGCTAGTTAACTATATAAGTTAATGGTGGATTTCTTTATTCTTGACTCTATTTTTGCTTCTGCGATATGCTTTATATCATTGCATTGTTGGATTGCTAATTCATTTTATTCAATTGAATCAAAAAGAAGCAATTTGAGCTGAAATGTTATGTGGAACTTCACCTCATACCATATTTTGATGTGGGTGTATTTCTGGCCTTTTGTGTTGATTAATTTGGCATATGTGTTGGTGAAATCTCTTGTGATTCCTGATAAATATTCTCTTGGATTGCAGTTGTTCAAGCCGTTCTATCTAGTGATAAAGAGGCACACGTGTCTGAGGCTGCAATCAGTGGAGGGTTGCGTGGAAAATTAAATAAGGTGGTTTTGGCATACAGTGGTGGCTTAGACACATGTGATTGTACTATGACTAAGGTAGATGATTGTGTGAACTCTTGCTCACCTCAACCTTCCTCACATTATATTGGCATTTCAAGTGTATATAGGTAATGGGACGGAGCTGAGAAATTGTGGTTATTAAATCCAGACCTTTGTAAACAAAACCTATACCAAAAATAAATAGTTCATATACCAATTCTTAAGTAGATAACTACCAATTTACAATGTTATCAAAAGTTCCGTTGCGTTTTGGTATTCTACGAATGTATTTGCAATGAAATATTTATGTGTTTTACATTGTTTTGTTAAGGCTCAATTGGATGTTATATACATTTTCTACCTTATAGCATCTATAGCTACTCAGTTATTATCCACTTGTGCTCTTCCATCCTTTCATTCATCACACTTGCTTTCCTCCATCCTTTCATCCATCACACTTGCTTTACAATGTTATTTAGCCAACCAGTCATGTTCTTCTGGGACTAACTAGTAAAAGGTACCCATATTCTCGGACCATACAATTCAGTTACATGAAAAGTGCCAAAATGTAGGGAAATACAATTCGGTTGATTTTGCCAAGAATGTGTATGCTAGTCAAATCAACATTTAATTGTGTTTATCATTCTTGTTATGCAAGCAACTTCTCAATTATCAACTGTTCAAAATTATATTTCTCTTGTAAATTTGTAGGGCTTAAAGGAATTGGAAGGTTTAGAAGAAAAGGCCAAGGCAAGTGGTGCTAGTCAATTAGTTTTTTATTTTTTATTTAGTCCTTCACAACTTAGTGATGCTAGCCAATTAATTTTTTCTTTTTTTTTATCTTAAAAAAAAAGAAAAAATTAATTGGCTAGCATCACTAAGTTGTGAAGGTGCGAGCTGGTGCAATTTACGAGAGGAAATACTTATTGGGGACCTCTATGGCCCGTCCAGTTATTGCTAAAGTGAGCTCATATTTGAAAAGTGTTGACATTCGTGTGGTTGAGCCCATCTTTTAACATGGTAGTTGTTTGCAATTTGTATTTCCTTTCTCACTGTGATATGATCTTTGATATTCATTTTAGAGAGAAGAGGTAGCTTTTCTAGATCTCTTCAGTTTTGGCTAGTTAACTATATATGTTTATGCTGGATTCTTCATTCTCGACTCTATTTTTGCCTCTGCAATATGCTTTATATCATTGCCATCTTAGTTAGTTCCAAAGTTTATTTCTCATGTTATTCTCATGTTACATGACTTGCTATAATGATCTGCCTGTAATTAGTCAGGCTATGGTTGATGTTGCTAAAAAAGTTGGAGCTGATGCTGTCTCTCATGGCTGCACAGGCAAAGGAAATGACCAGGCATATACACTAAAAAGTATAGTAATGGACTTGTAAAAAGTGCATCATCCTGCTCAAAATGGCTTTAGTAAACTTACAGCAAAAAAAAAAGAAAAAAGAAGTGATTTCTATTCTCTTCAGCTTGTTTACAGAGCAAACATACTGGATCATATTGCCCAAACCATCTATCTTTAGTTCTTAACTTATTCATGATTACCAACCAAGAGAAGATTGAAGCCTTCTAAGTTCAAAGTTTGCTTCCATATAGTGTCGTACCAAGGAATTGTCTCAGCATAAGGATTCAAGATCCTATGATAAGAACAATTGGAAGCTAGACCTTTCGGGTTAGGCACCCAAACAAGTAGTATTATGTCCATGCGTCTCAAGCATCTGCGGTAGATAGGCTGCAAACAAGGAGGAACCTCTGAAGTTGCCAAACCATTCTCTGTTATAAAGAAGGAAAGATACTCTAGCATTTGTAGCAATTCTGTTTTGGAGTTGGACTAGATTTGCTTATTGGAAAGGTGGACTATTATTGGTCATTATCAAACCAAAATTAAATGGTAATGCCATCTCCCAACCGATGCTTAATGTGAGGATACATTAAGTCACTTGAGTAGCTAATTGAATAACTATGAAAATTAACGTGAAGTATTAACTGGCCAAAAAATTTATCAAATTAATATCATTTTGGTTTTAAAATTTTAAAATTTATAGATTAAAATAATATTATTTTGAAAAGTTAAATTAGAACAATGTCATTTTAAAGAAAGCGTTTGGATCATTTTACTATGCGAATTAGACTTAGGCCTGACCGCGCATATCTCTAGGAATGTCAATGAGTCGGGCCGCTTTGGCTCAACTCGGCTTGACCACGGGCTAAGATTGCCAATGACTCGGCCCAACCACTGGCTGACCAGGGGCTAAATTTGACATCCTTACCCGTTTCCAAGCTTGATTTGTATTTGGATTAACTTATATTTGATCTATTGTCTTCATATGCAAAATAGTCTTCTACCATGTATTGATAAGGTTATTTATTGTTGAATCTCTTCAAATCCCACATTTTGCGATATTCTCATTTTATATTGTTGTTATTATTGTTGTTCTTCATTTGCAAAACAACACTATTTTTTAACTTAATAAAATTAATGTCTATTTAGTTTTTAAATTAAAAAACTCAACAATAAAATGACAATATCTTTTAATTATATTTTAAATTATTTAATTTAATTTAATTTTTATTCAATTTTATGACGACCTAATACCGGTTTAATAATTATTCGGAGTTTAATTGAATTTTAAATGATATTAAAAATTTTAAATTAAATTTAATTAATTCATAATCAATTTAAATTTAAATTTTTTTACTAATTGTATTTATAAGTAATACGACTTATTATTATTTGTAATGAATCTATGTTTAATGTCATTTAAATTTTTTAAATAAATTCAACTATTTGTTATTTTTTAATTTTTGAATTGAATTTGAATTGAGATATTAACTTAAAAATCTCTATAATGCAAGAATAAAGTTAATTATATATTAAAAATATGATAGAATTACAATTATATTATTATCAGATTCTTATAAATAAATATAATTTAAAATTAAAACTTTGGCATTTCATATAATCTAGTAGTTTATATTTATGTAACACTTATCATCTACATTGAATGATGATTCTTGTTAAGATATCGAAGTCATCAGGGCAGGTCGAGTAGAACAAACCTCATGCCTAGTTTTTTTGAAAATCATGTCTCAGGCTTAGGCCCCGGTCAGACACAAGACTGGCTTGAGTAAATATTCAACCATTATAAACAAAACGACAATATTTTGTGTTTTTTTATAAAATTTTGGGTCGGGCTGCTTCAAGCGTTATTAGGCTTGGGTCAAGCCATGCTTGACTTATTGTCATCCCTAATTCTTGTGTGTACTTTTTTTTTGAAATTCTAAACTCTTTCTCTTATGATAATTCTCTTCTATTTTTTCCTTTTTTAAATTCCTGATTTCTTATATTATCAGGTAAGTTATCAAAATAATTAATTTAGTTCATTCTTATAATGTGGAATATTATTTAAAATATAAAAATGGATGTGATTGAAAAAAAAAGTAATAGTTGAATAATGTAAATTAGTTCTTAACTAGAGTTGAACCTTTATTGTTATTATATGCAAAGACTAAACTTCTCATTGAATAAAATTATATAAAACATCATCTATATTTTTATATTTTAATTTATTGAGCTATTTATATTTTTAAATAATTAAGTTAAAAATATTTTCTTAATAAGTTTAAGAGAATAATAAATGCTATGTGAGAGAACACTAGATATGACAATTAATGTTGAATTTCTTTTTCAAAAAGTGTAATTTTATATGTAGATTGCTTCAAACTTTTTTTTACATTTTTAAGGCAAAAAAAATTAAAGGCAAGTATAGATGACACTTAGCCTGAGATTAAAGGGTCAGGCCCGAGTTGACTGAGCCTTGATCTAGGTTGGGCCCATGTAGCGACAATTAACAAATGAAGTTGTTTTGCCATTTTAATTTAAAAAGATAGAGATCGAGCTCGACTTATTACCATCCCTAAAAGTAAGTTACGTGGTATCTTCCATATTTTTTAAGTAAAGACATTTACTTTATACATTTTTTAAAAGTCAATATATTTTGTCTTTAATCAAGTTAATTTGTGAAAATACAATAAATTTCTCTCACATGGTTAAAAGATGAAGCAATTGGATATATATAAATTCAAGTATAATCAATGATGGCAAAATTTACTAGGACAACTCTAAATTAATATATCAAGTTTAGTTTGGTCAAAAATAAAATTAAAAATTATTTTTAAATTTGATCAATTATAAAGAATTAATCAAATATAACTTAAAATTGATGGGTCAAGTTTTAAATTAAATTTAACAAAATTTAAATTTAAACTTAAGAGGACGAACCTTAAAGTAACTACTAAATATTACTCCTTTGTAACCAAAAGGTCACGAGTTTGAGTCATATAAACAATCTCTTTATAAACAATGCAAAGAGAAGGCTATGTACATTAATAACTCTCTCCCGACCCTCGCAAAATGGAGAATCTTATACACTGGGGTATGTTATCTCTACTTGGTTAGAACCATAATCAACCATAGCTATAGCTTAGTTATTAAAGCTAATACAATTGTCAACTTGTAATTGTTTCAGAAGAAATTATTAAATGAGGTAATTAATTAAACTTTATACCTAATTAGATGTTAAATCATCAAGAAGAAGTTATATGTCTTGAAATAGTAAGTATGTAATAAAATAACACATTGATAAGTCAATGCAAGCTTGTACCACAACGACTTTAATTAAATACATTTGAGAAGCTTCTCTTTGGTCAAGAACAACTAAAATGTTCATTGACTTGGCTTCTTCAATAGTCAATTTGGAGATTTCAATGGTCTTGTCACTTGATAGGAAAAACCCTAATTTCATGTAATTTTCTTTTTATCACACCAACATAATTAAAAAGTTTAAATAGATAAAAGTAAATAGTGAGGTTGGATTAGTTCAAGTTTGTTGTATCAATGAACTAAATAATTTAACCAAAAAAGTTAATTAAAAAGGATATTTTCAAGTCAAAGATTATTGTAAAAATTAACTTAGAAATAAGGCTGTAAATTTGGTCTCGATCGAGTCTAAAATTACTTGGTCAATTTCTATTTTTAAAATTTAAAATTTTGTTTTAAATTATTATTGTTAAAAAGTGAATTTCTATTTTTATCCTTAAAAATATTAAATTTATTATATCACTAATAAATTATATTTGTCAAAATTTAGATTCTTTATTATTTCCTTACGCTTTAATTGAAAATTTGTTAATTTTATTGTTATAAATTTTTTATTATTTTATCATTAAAATTTTCAATAAATTGAATTATTAATTAGAATATATAAGTAAAATGTTCATTGACTTGGCTTCTTCAATAGTCAATTTGGAGATTTCAATGGTCTTGTCACTTGATAGGAAAAACCCTATTTTCATGTAATTTTCTTTTTGTCCACCAACATACTTAAAAAGTTTAAATAGATAAAAGTAAACAGTGAGGTTGGATTAGTTTATCAAGTTTGTTGTATCAATCAAATAAATAATTTAACCAAAAAAAGTTAATTAAAAAGGGTATTTTCGAGTGAAAGATTATTGTAAAAATTAACTTAAAAATAAGGTTGTAAATTTGGTCTTGATCGAGTCTAAAATTAATTGGTCAATCTCAAGTTATTTAAATTTTTAGTTAAATTCAAGTTTAAAATTTAACTTAAAAATAAGGCTGTAAATTTGGTCTCAATCGAGTCTAAAATTAATTTGTCAATTTCGAATTGTTTAAATTTTGAGTCGAATTTAAGTTTAAATCGAGTGTATGAATCGATTATAATAAAATAATACTATTTATTCTTCAATTGAATTTTATAAAAAGCCTGAAGTTGAAAAAGATTTGATCATGAACCAAAATAGGATTGACCTTAATCCAAGATTTGATCCATTGACTGTTAAGTTATACAGATTCATAAAGTAAAATACAGAAACCATTCATGAACATTTTCATCTCAAAAACTAAAACCAGAACACAACAAAGTAAATCAGAAAACTCCATTAATAAGTTCAAGCCCTCCATCATCCATAGAACTTGAAGAAAAACATGAACACAGCCAAGTATAAACCAGAATCCTCCATTGATAAGTTCAACCTCTTCATCATCTATAAAAGTTGAACAAAAACCTGAACACGGCAATGTAAACAAGAAGCCTCCATCTCTTATCAATGATCAAACTCGAACTAGAATTATCCGGACGAGAACTTCGATCCACAACTGGGTTTGTAGAGTTTGATCCTTCCACGTTTATTCCAAACTTCATTCCTCCTAAGCAAAGTGACTTTTTTGGAAATTGAATCGGTTTATTCTATAGCTTGTACAATGCATATGGAAGGAGCGCAATGTGCGAAGATTTGAAACTAGGCAGAAAACGCTTGTCGTTTAGCTCATTTACTTCTATTATTTATTCTGCTCACCTTATACGGAACTGAGGTTGAGGTATTGTAAAATTCGGTTTGAGTAGGATCTCCTCCCTTTGTTATGTTTATTATTATTGTTAAAAAGTGAATTTCTTTTTTATCCTTAAAAATATTAAATTTATTATCTCACTAATAAATTATATTTGTCAAATTTTAGATTCTTTATTATTTCCTTACGCTTTAATTGAAAATTTTTTAATTATTATTGTTATAAATTTTTTATTATTTTATCATTAATTTTTCAATAGATTGAATTATTAATTAGAACATATAAATAATTTTGTTTAAGATAATTTAAAAACGTGTGAAAATAATATTTAAATTATAGAAAAATATGTGTAAAGAACATTAAAAAATAAATTAAAATAAAATTAGAGTCTTTTATAATGACTTTCTTTAAACACACTTCAATTTTTGGCAGACAACAGTTTCTTACAACGGAATGACATATTATTGAGTGTCTTGCAGGTTTGTTTCTTTAACATGAAGATGCTGATTATTCTGATGAACATTTGATCTTGCGCTGGAGCTGTATTTAGAACTACTACTTGGACCTGCGTCATTATCATTGTGACCCAAAGATTTTTGGTCTCTTACACATAGTTCTCATCTTGCAAACCTGACCATGTTCCTTGTCTCTTTCCACTCTTCGAACACCACCCCCCATAACTAAACTGTCCATTGTGTCTTTTAAGAAGTTCGCGATCGATCTTGTCAAGAACTGGAGCATTTTGCTTGAACTTCCTAGAAAGTGACCTGCTGCTTCAGATCATTCTTCTATAATCTTTAAGGCCTAGAGACCTTGGGTGCTGCTTCGGAGGTGTATCCCAGGTGATGTAGTGAAGGTCATGGTTAGCTGTGGTGTTTTTGTAGTCTTCAGAATTGCGTATAAATGTTTGGAAGTACCCTTCAGGTGAGGATACAAAGAATATTAGCACTTAATATTCAGTTCGTCCTGCATCTTGCCTTTTTGAATCAGTGCGAGGCCACTTAGAATACCGCTGATTACAGTACTATTTTATTTCTTTCATTGGGGAAATTCAGTACGATTCTTAATAAAATCTATGAAGTCCTCTATAAGAACAGTAAAACACGTGCATCCTAGCACCAATTGGGCAGTACCATGTGAATTTGCTAGATACGGCAGCCTACAACGTACAGTTGTCTATCTGGAAATCCAACCTGGATGGACATGTGATGATTCTTGATCGTGGATTCAATGGCTATTTTGAGGTTTCCAGCACTTTGCGAAATGTTGGAGCCATATGGTCAGGTAGGTGATGCATCGCCTAACATATGGTAGAGAAATTCTAAATGCAGATTATGACATGAGTTCCACTTTGCGAATTGATTTTTTGATTAAGGCTTTGAGTTTGAAATAGTAGCATCCTATTATAAATTCAATGTGGGATCTACAAGGAGACATCCTAGCCAATTTACCATAAATCAATCTTAATCTTAATCTCTTAATATTATTTTATTATTAATATACTAAATATGTAGCTTAAAAGAAATTGTATATATCTTACGCAGAATTTTATTTTTTTAAGCTTTTTTTCTTTCAATTTTTACAATTTTTATCTATGGCAGAAATGTACGAACTAAGACCAGGTGTGTGGCCCATATAGAGAATGAAGGGGTATGGTATGAGACGTGATCCTTTAAATCCACATAAATAGATAGCTGAAATACAATGAGACAGGATAGGAACAGGATAGGGAGAGCGGAAAGGGGACAGAGGATTTGTGGGCGCATGGTATGGGGTCATAAGTGGGTCACTTGACACAAATTCAGCTACTTTTCTACGCTCCTCCTCTGGTGCATCAGCATCCAAATGAATCAGATAGTAATTCCCTGGATGGTAAAGTGCTTTCACTACACGCTTTAGCTTCTTTGAGTCAACTCTAGATGCTGATATCAAGTAAGCGAATGTTACTGGATACGGGTTTTGGTCGAACAGCAAATTCGTTTGCCTTCAAGGTCTCATTTTCAAGACGGAGCTGTTCAAGTTGTTGCAACAAGTCTTCATTGGTGAATTGTGACTAGTCTATTGGTGGAATGGTGTTCATGGTCAGGAAAGGTAAAAGGTAACCAGCTTTGATACCACTTGATGGGGTTTTGGGTATCAATGTGGTGGCAAACAGACTGATTAAGACTCAGGTTGATTGGAGAAGCTGTGGTCAGATTTTGGTGAATAGGTTCTGGTGGGAATAGTCTGATTGTGGATAAATTCTGGATAGAATGGACAGGAATTTTGGGAAAAGGTCTCGATGAAAGTTGTAGGGTTTTCTGTCTAGTTTCCAGAAATATAAAGTTTGTGTCAATTGGATGTGTGGTTTGGAAGATATGACTGATTTAGTGTGGTTAGGTCGAATCTGAAGATAAGATGCAGTTGATGTAGAAAACGAAACCGTCTGATTGTAGATGAATTCTGGATCGATGGGATGGGAATTTTGGAGAAAGGTCTTGATGAAAGTTGTAGGGTTTTCTGTCTAGTTTCCAGAAATATAAAGTTTGTGTGAATCGGATGTGTGGTTTGAAAGATATGACTGATTTAGTGCAAGCAGTATATAACAGCCTCCTAGCTTGACCCTTCAAAGAAAAAGGCAATCAATCAAGAAAGGGTAACTCAGCTTGCATAAAAGATAACCAATGAAATGCACCATACTTGAATCTATTAAATTATCTTAAAAGAAAAAGGAAATATAAGCGAGCCATCGATACTTTTTGTTTCTCCACTTTTCCAGTTGCAATTGCTTCTGCTTTAGAAACTTCTCCTTGTTCCACTTGCTTGCATGACTGCTTCTAGGCCTACGTTGCAGACAGAAAACAATGTCAATTATGAATGGATATACCACAAACAATGTCATTCTTCTTTATGGTTTGATGCCTATGAATAAGCACCCTAGTTGGACATTTAATTCGGAGAGTGTTATGACAATAACGTTTTGACAATTAACAATTTTAACTTTTCACTTGGTATGATAATGGTTGGAACCGAGATCGATCCCTTTGTTCTACATTCAATTTGATCGTAACTGGTATTTTCTTCTATAAGAACAACAAATCAGAAAAATCTTATGGTAACAAACAATGAGGAAAGAAAGAAAAGTAAAAATGAGTGAAACCAAAAAATAAACACATGCAGCTTAAGAAGGCT
>JANQBM010000221.1:41486686-41527689 GCA_025594535.1 Erythroxylum domingense
TGGAAAGTGGAGTGAGTGTCTATCACACTTGTTAATGGTCTTTCAGTTGACGTACTTGTTAATTATGGTTATGCATGCAAAAGATATTCTGTTCACGGATTATTATGAGTTTGAAAATCTTAGGTTGTGTTTATTGAATTGATCTTTGACATCTTTAATTATTAAATGAGAAAATAATTTGTTGTTATTATTAATTTTTTCTTTCATGTTTTTGTTTTCAAAGTTTAGTGTTTTTGGTTTTGGTTGAGTACAAGTATGATTTAAGTATTAAGGTATTGGCATCGTTAATTTTGTGTAATTTGATTTCTTTTTGTGTGTTAACATTTTTAAGAATCTTAATGACATTATATTGTGAACCAGGGATGAAGACTTTACAATTTGTGAGTTGCATATTCAAATAAACCAACGAAGATCCCAATTTATCCCATTTTTTGCTTTGAAAGAAAAGCAAAATACCCCATTTTCTCAGCATGTCCCCATTAGGAGTTTGTTATTCATGGAAGGGAGATGCTCTCGGGTTCTGGTTTGTCTGATGGTGACTATGTCAGCCTTGGTTGACTTGAGGTATGTAACATCTTTGATTAGTGTCATGTGACTTCAAATTTTCTATTTTTATGTCATTGTGTTATTTCAGGGGTTTTGCGGCCTTAAGTGTGGAAACAACTTCTATTTCTTGTCACTTAAATTCTCTGTCCTCTGTGTCCTCTTTTATTGTTTAAATGTCAGAAAGACGACCTCAAGGTTGTCATTTCATATCTAAGAAGCAACAAACAAGTGTCACGAATAGGGCTTTGGGAACGATCCATGGGTGCAGTTGCTAGGTACTTTGTCATCACTATGCTGACTTCTTTTACCGTGGTTTCTATTTCGTTACTACATTATTATGTTGATATTTTCATATAATTTTGATAAAATGATGAGTAGCTTATTAATAATATGATGCAGCCTTCTTTATGGAGTAGAAGACCCATCCATAGCTGGAATGGTCTTGGATAGTGGCTTCTGAAATTTATTTGACCTAATGATGGAACTTGTGGATGTGTACAAAATTCGACTTCCAAAATTCACTGTATGTCTCTCCTCTATCCCTCTCTTTTCTTCTGCCTTTAGCCTTAGGGAGACCCAAATCATCATGCATATGGTCTTGGAACAGATAAAAGCATCAATGAGATTATTGCAACTTTGGTAATATCCTTATACTTTTTGGATTTTCATGTGCTTTCTTGATCACTTGAATCCTACTTTTATGCTATTGATCTACTGTTGTTTTGGATTACTCTGGCTGGAATTTTTTAGGTAGATATGATTAGGGTGTCATACACTATCAAGATATTACACGCTAAAACTACCTGTCCAACTCTAAGCCTTGAAAATTTATACCATTATTTATTGTCAAAATTACTGTTCAAATAGATCTTTAGAGAAAAGAAGCTTTTCACCATTCCAGGTTTCAGGAGATTTTTATGATTTCACATATATTAAATTTAGTACTTGGATATGCAAATGCAACTTTCCTGACTTTGCCTGTGATGAGGTTAAGATGGCAGTACAATACATGCAGTGTGTCATTCAGAAGAAGGCTAAATTTGATATAATGGATCTTAATTGTATAAAGGTTTGTGTGTCTGCTATTGTTGTTTTATGCTGATTTCCTAGCAAGGCAATATAATTATCTAGCATGCAAGCAGTTACTTGGATTATATGTTCGGGGCTACACAAGTGGCTTCTAATTGCTGAACATCTATCTTAGCCAAGTTTTTGAGCTATTGCACCTCATATGACCATCGAGATTAATATCATTACTTAATTGATTGGAGTATTAGTTTCATGTTGTATGAAACTTTGCAGGTTGCACCCAAATCATACATTCCTGCTTTATTTGGACATGCTAGTGAGGACAAGTTGATCCAATTCCACCATTCTGACCTCATCTTTTAAGTCCTATGCGGTAATTAATCATTCCAGCTATTCTGTACTTCAACTGACATGGTCAAAACTCTGATGAAATTGACCATGTAAATGGTTTTTACAAGGGGACAAAAATATGATATTTGATGGTGATCACAACTCCTCTAGCCCACAGTTCTATTATGATTCGGTTTCGATTTTCTTCTTCGATGTACTCCATCCTCCTCAAACTTCTTCCTGCTCAAGTAAGCTGGAGAAGTATTATGATCTGGGAGATTTGAAGGTCAATGCTGGCAGGGATGAGGTTACTTTTTCTTCTCTATCATTAGGGTTCCTTGTCTGAAATTAACATTTTGAAGGGTGCCTACATTAAAGTTAAATCATCAAAGGAGCACTTCATGTAGCTATTAGATTAAATACTTATAAGTTTAATATATGTGTATGCATATGCAATTCTAAAAATATTTTGTTGTTACGTAAAAATGTTATATTTTTCAGTCGAAGTTTTTGGTTGTTAAATAGTTTTAGTTTGTTGGATCATTGTAGATTTTGATGTTTATGTAGTATTTGATTTCTTTGTGAAGAGGGTTATACCGAAATGTGTATGTTTAATTGATAGTCTTAGTGTAGGTTTAGGAAAAGATAAAATTAAAATGGTTGACCATATGGTTAATTTGATCTTATAAAACTTTCTAAGTTTGACACAGTAATAGGTAAGCAAATAGGTGAAAATGATTGGGATGTTGTCAAAGGCGGAGGATGAAATTTTAATGTTAGAATAATATAAATTTGACAGAACAATAAAAGCAAATGGACTAATCATACTTGCTTTATGATTCTTGTTATTAGCGACTTTTAGAGATAAGTTAAATTGTTGAATTGAAACATATTTAGAAAAAAAAGACAAAAATTGTAAATTATGATATCAGTACATTAAATATCTATTGGGACCTACCCGATACGAGCGGGGATTAGTCTGAATGTGAATGACTTAAATGTACCTTTTCATAATTGGGACTAGCTTAGGACATTTTGTGGGCAACCAAAAAAAAATCTATTGATATGTGTGGTAGTTATTTTTAGATTTGCATAATAATATTATTAAAAGGATAGGTTAATTTATGATGAAAGACATTTTTTAATAAGATGAAAAGGAAGCATATAAAATGAAAAGTGGTTTAAAACAAGAAAATTAATTTTTAAATTTATTGTATACAATTTTGAGTTATCACCGGAACAAGGCGATAGAAAATATTTAAGAAGGTTTCATTTGTGTAGAAATAATTCAATGTTATTGTAACATTAGTTCAAATCATATTAACATTTAACATTTTTACCTTCTAAAATATAGTAAAATTTATTATCAACAGTTCAAATAAGATTAATATTTTAGGGTTAAATTTTTATTAAGTTGTTTTCGTCATAGAATCTATTCAACAAATATATCGTAGGAACAGTAGAAAAAGAAGACATGTTAAAAGGAAACTAAAAAAAGCAAATTTACGTAATGATTTGTTTTGATATGTTGAAAGTTGTATGAATTTAAAAATAATTATCTAATGAATGTGTATGAGTTTAATAAGGAGAATTGTAATATGTAATTTATTTTGTTTTAGGTTTCCTAAGAATATTAAATTAGGATTTAAAGATGTAAAAGAATAATAACACCAAGCACAAGTCATAAATACATAACGACAGCAGAAAAAGTTCAAAACAGGAAATTAAATAATCAAAGTTACAAAAGTTACATTGTTTTACGTAATGAGAATTTTTTAAAAAATTGAAATGTATTGTGGAATGTATTTGTTATCAGCGGTGTGACTTATTAACTCTTGACTGAAAGCTAACTTTAAAAAAGACTTATTAACTCACAACTGGAAGAAGGATACCTCTCTATCACGATCGCGCAATTGAGGCTGACTACCTCTCCGTTACGATCGTGCAATTACAAATGATTACCTCTCTGTTTCTTTATATTCGGTTCACCTTGTATTATTATAATAACCCTATTATTATGTTTTGTATACTAACATATTAATATGTATAACTTTTTAACCTTTTCACATTTTTTCAAGTCTATTTTAACTTTCATGGATGTATTTTTAGCAGCATTGAAAATTTTTACCGACTATTATCCGTCCAGACTTTACAATGTGTTTGTAATCGACCTGTTGTCTTTGTTTTCTTTGATACTGATGAGGAACTAAAAAGAAAGACTAACAGTTGTGATAAACTTTGTGAGGATACATTAAAACTGATTATGACAATTCTACAAGATAATCCTTATGCCAAGTTCTTTCGGAAGTCTCATGGACATTCCACCACTTGAGAATCATGCAGTAGTTTTGAGATGTTATCCTGACTTTAATCAACGTGTTTATAATCTTTTATTAAGTGTTTGTAAATTTGATCAGCTGTATACTATATCAAAATGTTTTATATAATATCAAACTCGAATTATTTAATAATGAACCAACAATTCATTGAAAACTGAACTTTACCATATTCTAAAATCAAAATTTTGAAAACCATTATACATGCTTTTTAATTCATTCTCGTACCATAATTCTCATTCCTATCTCATTAATAACTCGTTTACATGTTCACCCCTTTCCAATCCTTTTTTTTTTTTCACAGGACAAACAAAAGTTCAAATTTTATACAATTTTTTTCATTCTTATTTTTATTTCTTTCCATTTATTTAGTAAAATCTATTAACAAAATTAACAGTATATCTATTATGCATTTTACTAAATCTAAAAATTAATTACAAAGCTTTATTATATTTAACTCAAACTTTGATCATAAAAAAGCAAATACCAAAATATGTTTAACAATATAAAAGATTACCTATAATTGTAAGCAGTTTGTAAGGGAGGTGGCGACACAAGGCAACAGACGGCGATAGCCACAGACGACGATACCTAAGAGCCACAAAGGACGGCAACGACCCAATTCAAGATCTGAAACCCCAGCTTTAGATATGAAGAAATGCAAGATTCGGACACTTGAATTTTTCAACTATTCGTTCATTGGAAAACAAATCTCAGTTGAAGAAGAAGATGAGAGAACGGTCGTGATTTTTAGGCTCGAACGACCTTGATTTCTACTTATGCAACTGTTAGGTTAACTTAAGATTCTAAACTCAATTATAGGTGTGACTTTATTAGTGACTTTTTTTTCATTATTTTAATTAATTAAAATATATAATTGATTATAAAAAAATTTTAACTTTTTGTTTTTTATTTTTTCATTCCAAATTTTTAGTAACAAAATTTTCTTATTCATTTTTAATACTCTAACTTACATATTTTTATAATTCTATCACTCTAACAAATTTTAACCTTGTTAATTCCTTTCTTATACATTTCAAATTTTAAATATTTATAATTTTATAAAAAAAATTTAAATTACACAATATTTATTTATACATTAAATAATATAACATGTTACACCCAATGTCTTTTTTTCGTTTTTTTAATGAACTAAAATATTTAATTGATTACAAAAAAAATTTAACTTATTTTGTTTCAGTCACGGGTGTAACTTATTAAATTATGCCCGTGACTGATGATATAATTTTTTACTTTTTACTTAGATATTATAATATTTGTATTTGCTTTGTATATTTTTCTATTTATAACAAATACATTACACTATACATACATCTCCTATATTTTTTTATTTTTTCATTCCAAATTTTTACTAATTCATTTTTAATATTCTAACTTATATATTGTTAATAATTCTATCATAATTCATTTCTTAATATACATTTCAAAATTTAAATATTTATAATTTTATCACAAAAATTTAAATTACACAATATTTATTTATACATTAAATAATATAAAAATACTCCTAAAATTAAATTAAGTGGGCATTATATTACTACACATGTGTGCAGTGTCTATCTGCTAGTTTATTTATAATTTCAACGACGTCGTATTGAGAATTGACAGGAACTAGAGTAAGGCATTTGTAGTTCGTACTTTGTAGCTGCAGTTGATTAGATCCAGCGGAGAGAAGATGATCGTGTGCGTTGCCGTCGTCGGCCATCAGGTGCGCCTCCTCTAATGACCACCGTTCGTTTATCAAAACTGAAATAATCTGATCTTGTTGATTGATTTTCGTGATAATGATTTCATAGAACAATCCGCTGTACATTCAAAGCTTCACAGAGGCCGACGATGCTCTAAAGCTCCACCACATCGTCCACTGCTCTCTCGATGTCGTCGACGAGCGCGGTATGTTTCGATATTATGAATGGGTTCGATTGCAATTTATTTTTCTTTCGACTCCAGATCTGTTTAATTTTTGAGAAAAGTAGAGTAGTTAATATGTTGTTGTTCAAAGTTTACATCTTTATTGTGAATTTGATTATGCGACAGTGAATAATCCCAAGAAATCAGGTCCTATGCTGAACGAGACGTTTCTTGGTTTGCTTTATCCGACTGAGAATTATAAAGTGTAATGAAATTTCTTTAATTTCATGTCATTTGTTTGAAAATGGGCGTGACTACAAAGTATGATGATGACGATGATGATGTTCTTATGTTTCAGGTATGGCTATTTGACTAACACCAAGGTGAAATTTATCTTGGTAACCACGGATTTGGATGTTAAAGACGCAGACGTGCGGAATGTGAGTAATATTGCTGTGTTAAGCTTTTTTTTTTTTTTTTTGCTGTAATTGTGAAGGGTCTATACAGGAATGGTTTTCGACTGACTGTTTTTGGAAGATATTTCTTGATGTTATATCTGCATTACAAATTTATAGTAGTCTTCTTACATATGACATTAAAACTTACAACTTCATGTCAAAAGGAGATATAGGGGCATTGCAGAACAAAGAGTCTGTTCTATTTTCTTTTTAGATCTTTTGGTTAATTTTGTTGCCTATTTTTTCTAATGCTTTAGGTTTACATACATTGACCTTAGTAAAAGGCGCTTTAGATGCATGTGGTTCTAAGATATCAATTCATCTCTCTGTTTTCTGTGAAAGGGTGACGACTAATCGAATAATGTTCCTTTCCATTATAGATAACAAATTAGGGTGACGAATTTGTTTATTATCACAAATACTTTATACTTACAGCAAATATTTGATTTTCTAGTATTGCTTATCCTGTGGTATATTTCGGTGAGGATATCTTGAATTCGTGATCTAGTTAAAAGTAATTGGAACAAATAAAGGGAGCAATGGGTCATTTGTTTCGTGAATTAGTTTGTTCTTCTGTAATACTGATCACAAAGACTATTTCCGTTGGGCTGGTTTCATGCAAAAGAAAATGTGTTCATTGTTTATGTCTGAATCATTCGTTAAAAATAAGTGGAATAAACAAAGGGATAAACAGGTCCTTTGATTCATGAATTAGTTTGTTCTTCTGTAATACTGATCAGAAAGTTGGTACCTAGTTACTGTTTTCATTGGGTTGGTTCATTAAAAGATAAATGCGTTTATCATTTTTGCCTGAATCGTTCTTTCGGTGGAATTACAATGCAGTTTTTCCGGAGGTTCCATGCTGCATATGTGGATGCGGTTTCGAACCCTTTTCATGTCCCTGGTAAAAAGATCACATCCAGAACTTTTGCAGACAGAGTTAGCAGCATTGTCAAGTCATTTGGATTGAGCTCAACCGTCTGAATACTGCCAATGATAAAAGGTTTTTAAATGTTATTGTGGATTTTGCTTTTCTTCCCAATTAGCCTTTATAGTGATTTCTCTGAACCTCGGAGGTAATATGGATATTGTAACATTCAAACATTTTGTAATCTGTGTATGAAAGATGCTAGGAAAAGAGTTTTCCTTTGTGGATAGGAGTAGAATGTTAATTTTCTACAACGACTTGAATTTATTTCTTCTAATTACAATTTCAGGCAATTCATTTTGCATTTATGAATTCGTATTTTTGAGCCCAAAAAGAAAAACAGAGAAGACAATGTTTGAACATTGGGTCATAGTTTCCCCTATTGTAACTTCGTTGACCTCAAGCTTGATCGGGTTTGAATAAGTGAGCTCAAGTTAACTCGAATTCGGGTATATCCAAAAGGTCCAAGTTGATTGAGTTCTATGCTTTCATGCTAAACATTCAATTTAAATCCGACCCGAAACTATATATATATATAGATATTTCGAGTTTAGTTTGAGTTGATCATTCACATTCTTGAAGCTCTTACATTTTGTTGTTAAATCCATTATCTTTAGGCTAAAAAAATGAGACAAATAAAGATTGAACATGGATTGTTCATACTTTCAAATGTTTTGTGTAACTTTCCACTTCCGCCTAATCTCCTAATGGGAAGCTTGCTTATAAAAAGAAGAGAGGTCGGTAAAAGAAGAGAGGTCGGTCAAACAACGCATATCGGACTCTCTACACCTAGCCTCTAAATAGTGCTATTCGGAGGACTCCACCGGGAGGTTCTTTCTCTCACATAATTTTGCCCACCCGTTCTATTGTAGTTCGGGAGGAAATGGGATTTGAACCCATGATACAATCTTCTTGTATGTCAATTTAGCAAACCAATGCCTTAAACTACTCAGTCATACCTCTATGTTCAGAATTGGATATGGATGTTCGCCAGCAAGGCTTGCCTAAGACCTGAATGTTACACATTTAAGTATTTAGGATATTTACTCGAACTTTAAATATATTTAAAAAGTTTTATTTGATCAAATTATATATGAACTTTAATTCGAAGTTTATTTTGAGCTTAAATTTGATTATAAAGTTTATTCAATTTAAGTTTATTTATTAATTTTTTGCTTAATTTTATCAAATTTTTTGTTATATTTAATTCTAATAAACAAAGATAATGAATTTAATTGAAAATTTTCAAAATTTAAATTAAATTTAATCTTTATTTTTCAAAAAAAACTATGACTCAGCCCAACCCTTTTGATATGAAACCTCAAATCTATTTGCCATCTGACTAAATCCTCTTGAGTGCGCCGGACTAGGGTTTATTATTTTTAGTTCGTTTTCTTGCGATCTTTCCTTCTCTTCTATGTTTAATCGCAACTTTCCCTCATCTGAATTATCATTTATGCTCTTTTTCTTGAAAAAAAATTGTTAAATGGTGAAATTTTGATTGGTTTTTCTCTTCTGACCGTCTTTTTTATTGAATCGTTTGTTTCATTTGGATTCAGATCATCGAATTAAGATTACGAATCGACGTGACGTGTGAAAGTAAAAGCAGTTCCTTTTTTCTAAACATAATGGAAAAGGAAAATCAAGAATGATTCACGAAATCATAGCATTTACCGCTTCATCAGCAAGAGATACATTGAAAGATTACAGTGTCATTACAGTGTCTTTAATCGCTGGGTTATAAAGAATATCTCAATCCACAAATTTGAAACTAAACTCTTGTGGGCCTTATATCTTCTAGACTCTGGTTTTATCGTTTTAAATAAGAAAAGGGTAGAAATTGGAAGTTGTTGAGCTGTGGATCTCTCCGGCGACTGCGGAAAATGAATAAAGGTGGAGTGGGTGGCAGTGTAGGGGGGCCGACGGCGGCTGCAGCAGCTGCAGCAGCCCAGAAACAGAAGACGTTGATGCAAAGAGTAGAGACGGACATCGCTAATATCGTCGACAATTTCACCCACCTCGTCAACGTTGCTAGGGTACGATTGTATTTTTCACTTCTTTTCCTACAGTATACTAATGTTCAGTCGATTCGATTTCATAGATTGGGGTTCTAAAATTGGAATCAAGGATTAGACAATGCTAATCTCCGGCCTTTTCAGCGTGCTTTTGAGTTGCAAATCCAGATCTTGCTGCGGTTGCACTTTATTGTAGAATTTGTAACATCTATTTCTTTGACAGAGCTGGTTAGTAGTTGTCAAAGTGATGATTATGGACAGTAGTGGTGATTCTTCTCGGGCGTTGTAAAATTGTTCAAACGTTTAGTACTGAGTTAGTAGTTGAAGTAGTAATAACTTGTATTGCCGCCTACTTCTCAATTGTCTTGTTTTACTTCACTCCTTGTTATAAGCAAGAAACTTCTTATACTGTGGTATAGGAGTTGGAGGATGGCATTACTTGAGCGAATCTTGCTTTTGTCAATTGGCAGCCCTCATTTTCTTGGCATTTTCACTCTGATGGATTTGCATTTAACTTCTTTTTCTCGAATGGTAGTTTTGAATCCATTACAATCACTGTGATTTTGCTGTAGTTACTTCAGTTTTCTATTAGATATAGTTTTGTCATTATAATTCCTGTCTATGCTTTTCTCCTGATGAGCATACATGAAAGTATTATGGTTTCTTCAATCCTGAGAATTGATGAGACCCACAAAAACATACATGTGCATGTCTTATATATATGGCTTTATTTGTAATGGGGCTTTTACCTTGAGGCTGGTTCCAAGACAAAGTGGCAAGAATTACAATGATATTGACCACGTTGTTTCTCTGAAAATTAGTCAAACAACTTGCTTCATTTCCTAAAGCCTAAAGATTTATTTGAGATTTGATGGCAGCCTCTTATTGTAGGTCAATGAATCACCAGTTAAGAACTCACAAGAGGCTTTTATGATGGAAATGCGTGCTGCCAGAATGGTAAGAGAATCCTTCACTTTGTGCTGAGAACATGCATGCATATGCACATCCCCTTGAGATTTTCTTTGGGCAGGATGTATATTCTTCCGCATATGTGGTTTTGCTTGTGGCCTGAGCAAATGTTTTCATCTGACTTTATTCGTGGAATGTGGAAAAGGATTGTGGAAGGATGCGATTATACTCCCTAACGTTCTCAATTAAGTAGAAATGTTTATGGCCATAAAGTTGACTTTGTATCATATGAGCACTTCTCTGTAGACATAAAAATGACAAGTCCCAAATCCCAAGGTTCATAGTTCTTCATTATATCCATAGCAGAAATGTTTCTACAGATTGGACTAAGATATATGTCCTTATAAGCATGTAATTGTGATTGGACGTTCAGACATGCCTTCTTAAAGCTTTTCCCTGCCAGTCCTGACACTTTGTACTTTCTATAACGTCGATTTTTGTTCTTTAAAACAGGTTCAAGCAGCTGACTCTCTACTTAAACTGGTCTCGGAGCTGAAGCAGACAGCAGTGTTTTCTGGATTTGCATCTCTTAACGACCATGTAGATCAAAGAATAAGCGAGTTTAACCAACTGGCCGAGAAATCAGATAATATGTTAGCCAGAGTTGGCGAGGAAGCTGCTGCTAGTCTTAAGGAACTCGAGTCCTACTACTATTCCTCTGCACACAGAATTAGCCAAACCTTGCCACCAAATACTGAGGGTTCTCAATTGTAGCTATTCCCTGATTTGGGTCAATGCAAGCAAATCTGATTTATTGTGTTTAGTCGTATGCATGTATGTATATTCTGTACTCATCGACTCATTTTTAGATACACAGCTATTTATAGCTTCGTGCCTAACGTATGCCGCTAATGACAGTTCCTTCCATACAGCTATGGATATATGCCTGGTCAAAATAAAATCTAGTAAATAAGACATCTTCAAGCCCAAAGCATTACGACATTTGAGCTTTGTAATAGTTTTGAAAAAAGCACCTAAGTTGAAGTCAGTATATGAGGTTATACTAGGTCAGTACAAATGGAGTGACAATGAGCTGGGCCGGGTGTAGGTCCTGCCTGTAGGCAGCTAGCCAGAGACAGTTTGGCCCGATCCTGAGCTCGACTAGACTCGTCTTGGCTCGAATTTTTTTTACTCTTATGTCTTTTTTGGGGATTTATCGCTCTCGGAAAAGTTTATTGGAGAGTTTTTAACATTAGCTTAATCACTGGATTTCCTCTTGGTTAAATTTAAAGATGTTGACATTTATTAAGTTCACTACCATGTTTATATGATAAGTAAGGAATATTTTATACCCTGCAAAAGAGAACAAGTTTTGTTTTAGATTCACATGTCACTTCTACTATACTTATTCGTGATCATAAGTCTTTAATTTGCGGAGACTATATCCTCTAATACATATGCAAGAGACAAATAAGCATGAGGAAATAGAAGCAGAGGAAATGAACAAAACTATAAAGATCCTCCTGTTAGCTCTTACTATACAATACTTAGTTAATTAATAATAATTAATGATAACATGCACGGTTGTATAATTAAATTTTTGTGAGAAAATTTAAAAATATAAAAATTTGGAAATGTGTATTAAGAAAGAAATTAAAAAGGTTAAAATTTGTAAATTTGATAGAATCATTAAAAGAAGATAAGAAAAATATAAGGGTTAAAATATTAAAAATGAATTAGTAAAATTAGTTGGTAAAAATATGGAATGAAAAATTTTAAAATTTTTTTGAAATAAAAAATAATTAAAAAAGTAAAAGATAAAATTAAAATAGTTGGTGTTATATATATAGATATTTAGTTATTTACAGCAGGGACAAAATGAATTAATTTAATTAATATTAGCTATTAATTGATAATTCTACCTAAATTCATCTTTGGTAGTTACGGCTGTGTCTGATTAAGTCACAACCGTGATTTTTATTCACTGCATGTGATTTGGGTATTATATAAAATTGTTAATAAATAATAACGACATGCTCGGTAAGTCACAACCATACATGTTATTTCATATTAATCAGTACTTACAAGTGTGGCTTAAGATGTCACACTCGTAAGGTATTTTCTTGTTATTTTTTTATAATTTCATGTACACAAATAAATAATAATAACATGTGTCAATTATTTTGTCATGAGTATTCATGCAATTATATATATCTAATAATATTGAGATTTCAAACTGAGTGATTATGATGACGATAATAAAATATGCATGCAATAATATATAACTAATAATATTAATAATAAATTATCACGTAATTAAGAACTAATTATTAATTAATTAATAATAATGAATAAAAATATGTAATAATTTATAATTTAAAATAACATTTAAAAATAAACAATAGTATATAACAAGGAATTAAACCATAATCAATAATCAAATGATAATAAATAAATTATTATTATTAAATATATGCATAATAACTTAGAATTTAATAAATAAATTAATTATATTTTAATTGATTGATTAATGACTTATCGTTATATTAATTAATTAATTATATTCAAACATGTCATCCTTAGAAGTTGGTAGGATAAGTAAACAATAGTCTAGGGGATAAGAGTGAACTGAATGGTTTTGAAGATCACGAATAAATCTCAGAAGATTTCCTGAGATTGTAAAGGGGTTTCGAAGTTCTTCCCTCTTGTTTCGAGCTATTGCTCTCTACTTAGAGACCTTTAACACTCACGCTCGTTAACTTACATAGTTCCCCAACAGTGAGAGTGGGGTAGTTGATATAAGTAGGAAGTAAGAACTCTGCGAACAACGTAAACAGGTAACACATAGTAGTGTATTTACATTTTCTTTTGTTTTCTCCTATATCTCAATCAAGTCAAGTCCTTTGACCTTCTCTTTCTATCCCTTGCATTGTAATTCTCTCTTTAGTTTTTTAGTTAGCTTAAAGTTACTTTCTTCTTTTTTTTTTTCAGTTCGTTTTCTTGTGATCTTTTCTTCTATGTTTAATCGCAACTTTCCCTCATCTGAATTATCATTTATACTCTTTTTCTTGAAAAAAATTGTTAAATGGTGAGATTTTGGTTGGTTTTTCTCTTCTGACCTTCTTTTTTTGTTGAATCGTTTGTTTTGTTTGGATTCAGATCATGGAATTAGGATTACGAATCGATTATGAAAACAATCTTCAAAATACATTTTGTTGGTTTTCTTCTTTCTATTTTGCGATGTGAAATTCATAACTTCTACATTGTCTGTTTTAAGCTTTTAAAGCAATTGGCAAGTGGCATTCAGGATATTCAGATAATCCGAGCTGTTGGAGCTCAATCCGGCTTTGGGCTGTTCACCTTATAAGAAGGATATGGCACATTTGAAAGCAAGCTGTGCATTTTCATCTAAAGCCCTCGTCTTTGATGGTTGCCCTTCTTTTTTTCTTCTCTGCTCTTCTTGTTGCTGTTCTTGTTGACTCTCATTATGGATTCTTACAAAACTCAAATGACCCTTAATATAATAGAAGTTGTTATTTGCTTTGTAATAAAAGAGTATTAAAAAAGAAGAGGGACAAAAAGAAGCAATTTTAGCCGAACTGTTATATGGAACTTCACCTCGTACCATGTTTTGATGTGGGTGTATTTCTGGCCTTTTGTGTTGATTGATTTGGCATATATGTTGGTGAAATCTCTTGTGATTGCTGATAAATATTCTCTTGGATTGCAGGTGTTCAAGCTGTTCTGTCTGCTGATAAAGAGGCACCCGTGTCTGGGGCTGCAATCAGTGGAGGGCTGCGTGGAAAATTAAATAAGGTGGTTTTGGCATATAGTGGTGGCTTAGACACATCAGTGATTGTACCATGGCTAAGGTAGATGATTGTCTGAACTCTTGCTCACCTCCCTCACATTGTATTGGCATTTCAAGTGTATATAGGTAATGGGATGAAGCTGAGAAATTGTGGTTATTAAACCCAGACCTTTGTAAACAAAACCTATACCAAAAATAAATAGTTCATATACCAATTCTTAAGTAGATAACTACCAATTTACAATATTATCAGAAGTTCCATTGCATTTTGGTATTCTACGAATGTATTTGCAATGAAATATTTATATGTTTTACATTGTTTTGTTAAGGCTCAATTGGATGTTATATACATTTTGTTAAGGCTCAATTGGATGTTATATACATTTTCTACCTTTTAGCATCTATAGCTACTCAGTTATTATCCACTTGTGCTCCTCCATGCTTTCATTCATCACACTTGCTTTCCTCCAAGCTTTCATTCATCACAATTGCTTTACAATGTTATTTAGCCAACCAGTTATGTTCTTGCAGGGAAAACTATGGTTGTGAAGTTGTCTGCTTCACTGCTGATGTTGGCCAAGTATGTGTATGCTAGTCAAATCAACATTTAATTGTATTTATCATTCTTGTTATGCAAGCAATTTCTTAATTATCAACTGTTCAAAATTAAATTTCTCTTGTAAATTTGTAGGGCTTAAAGGAATTGGAAGGTTTAGAAGAAAAGGCCAAGGCAAGTGGTGCTTGCCAATTAGTTGTGAAGGACTTAAAGGAAGAATTTGTTAGGGATTTCATATTTCCCTGCTTGCGAGCTGGTGCAATTTACGAGAGGAAATACTTATTGGGGACATCCATGGCCCGTCCAGTTATTGCTAAAGTGAGCTCATGTTTGAAAAGTGTTGACATTCGTGTGGTTAAGCCCATCTTGTAACATGGTAGTTGTTTGCAATTTGTATTTCTGTTCTCACTGTGATATGATCTTTGATTTTCATTTTGGAGAGGAGAATGTTAGAACGAGCTTCTTGTAAAACGTAGCTTTTCTAGATCACCTCAGTTTTGGCTAGTTAACTATATATGTTTATGCTGAATTCTTCATTCTCGACTCTATTTTTGCCTCTGCAATATGCTTTATATGATTGCCATCTTAGTGACTTTCAAAGTTTATTTCTCATGTTACATGACTTGCTATAATGATCTGCCGGTAATTACTCAGGCTATGGTTGATGTTGCTAAAGAAGTTGGAGCTGATGCTGTCTCTCATGGCTGCACAGGCAAAGGAAATGACCAGGCATGTACAACTATCAGTCCATGCATAAAAGTTCTAGTTATCTATTTACTTCTCTTTTGACACAACCTTTCCTTTTCGATTTTCGCGTCAAGGTTCGATTTGAACTCACATTTTTTGCTCTAAATCCTGAGCTACAAGTCGTGGCTCCCTGGAGGGAATGGGATATTACTGGAAGAGAAGATGCTATTGAATATGCAAAGAAGCATAATGTGCCAGTCCCAGTGACTAAGAAGTCTATATATAGCAGAGACTGGAACTTGTGGCACCTTAGTCATGAGGTATGATTTGCTTCTTATATGAATAGGAATAAGGTGTGATTGTTTTTCATCTTATTTGCTTATCTTTCCTCCTGCTGCCGAATGAAATTGCAACATTTAGGGTGACATTTTGGAAGATCCGGCAAATGAGCCTAAGAAAGATATGTACATGATGACAGTAGATCCAGAAGATGCACCTACCCAACCAGAGTAGTTATCATTCACTCGAACTTTTTTCTTTGTAATTTTCTCTTCCATTGCTGAATCTTCTTTCCTCGTAGATATGTCGAGATAGGCATAGTTTCAGGGCTTCCAGTCTCAGTAAATGGGAAGAAACTGTCCCCTGCATCCTTACTCTCTGAACTCAATGAGATTGGTGGAATGCATGGAATTGGCCGTATTGATATGGTTGAAAACCGACTTGTTGGTATGAAAAGCCGTGGCGTTTATGAAACTCCTGGAGGGACCATCTTGTTTGCCGCTGTTCGTGAGCTGGAGTCTTTGACACTTGACAGAGAAACAATGCAAGTTAAAGATTCTCTGGCTCTTAAATATGCAGAGCTTGTTTATGCAGGCAGGTGGTTTGATCCTCTTCGTGAATCAATGGATGCATTCATGGAGAAGATAACAGCAACAACAACTGGTTCAGTAACCCTGAAATTATACAAGGGTTCTTTGTCTGTAACAGGAAGGACCAGTCCCTATAGTTTATACAGGGAAGACATTTCATCATTTGAGAGTGGGCAGATATATAATCAGGCTGATGCTGCTGGATTTATAAGACTTTATGGTCTTCCAATGAGGGTTAGGTCAATGTTAGAGAAGGGTATGTAATGAGTTCGATATGAGGACTTTTTGTTTCATTGCATTTGCTCTATGTTCTAGTTTAGACCTGCTGTATAGGTTTTGAACTTGGTACAATAAATTTATAAAATTTAGCTTATGGTTTAATATATTCTATTAATTTTGCATTGTTAAACCAGGCATTGAAGTATTCCTAATCTCTTCAAGTAAACATTCCCTAACTGTCAAGCTGATCGGACTTGAGCAAATTTGAGCCTGATTTAACTCAAATTTTAGATATTTAAAAATTCTAAATTTGTTTGTTAAGAGTTTTCATTTTTGGTACAATTCTACTTGAAACTATATATATGAAATCTGAGCCTAGTTTGACAGAGCTTGAGTCGACCTATTGCTTAGATCTGTTGTTTGTACCTATTGCCAAGCTTAATTGATGCCGTGAAGATAAATATCAGCAGATATAAGAGCGTAAGTTGTAACTAAAATGTCTTCCATTGCAAATTAGGAATCATAACATTTAATATCCATCAGTTCTAAGATTTAAGATGGAAAGAAGACTTAAGATTTTGCATTTTCTCATTATCCTGGAGTCACCAAAATGTAACCATACAGGCCTTGATTTCAAATGCAATGATAAATTATGCAGCAAATTCAAGAAACAATGTAAAGATTGCACTAGTTATGCCTCTAATAGAAGACTCAGTTAATTTAGCAGTGACAACCTATTGATGATGAGTTATCAAAACACACAATCAGAATTGGATGGCATTTTCATGGTGAAAGGAAATGTCTTTAGCAAAAGATTGATCAGAACTCATCATCGTCCTCTTCAGCTATGTGCTTCGCAAGCTCTTGCTCCTGCTGCTGTCTCTCTCGCCTCTTCTCAGCACTTTCCTTCTCCTTGTGGGAATTTGGTGGGAACCTAAGTGCACGTACAGCCTCATTGTGCATGTTGAGGCAGAATGCAATCCGTGAGTTAAAGGCAAGCTGCGGCTCGTTTGTGGAATATATGTCCCCTGTCTCCTTAGATACCATCCAACCATTTGCATGATCCAAAGTCGCATCAATCGCACCATCCCTTATAGCCTTTGCTACAATACTCTCAGCATCTTCCACGGGATTTGCAGAGTCTAACCTCAACTTCTTGGTGACGTCAGCCAGTGCAATACGAGAATAAGAGATGCTGATGTTGCGGAGACCAGTCCTTATGACATTGTGGCGCAGTCGGACAATCAGATTATGTGTTCTGTCTTGACTAAAAGTAGTGGAGAACTTTTCAGCAACGGATTTAAAGAGCTCCAAGTCTCCTATTCTGACAGCCTGAAATAACAAACATTTGAGCATATCGAAACCAGCAGTAACGCTCAAGCCTCAGATACAAGCTACCAAAATATCAGAAGTAAACATATGAGCAAAAAAGCATCTACTCCGACAAGCTTGACATTGAATCCTCATTTGTAATTACTCAGCACGCTATCACAGGCACAATAATCTAGAAATTAAAGTGCTCGCTCTTTTTGTAGTCATTGATAAATGACGTTGCAGTCTCTAGTCCAGGAGTATATAAGGAAATCAAAAATTGAATTTGATCAATATAGACTCACATTTGTTAGCTCAAAGTAGGGCCTCAAAGCATTCACCATGCCCTTTTGCATAAAAACAGTCCTCTCAGGGATTTCTCCAAGTAATAATCTGACAATAATAGCCCACTTGTTACATTGAACTCGAAAACCAAGGGCTGCAACAGGGGCTTTCCGAGCAGCTTGGAGGAGGGATTCTTTGGCATCCGTATATTCCAATTGAATAGTTCTAATTTTTCCCAGGTAAAATAGGTACCGACAAAACTGCAAGAAAAAGTAGTCATTGTTTGAAGTTTTTTGAGATGCCAGCTTATTAACTATCTTTTGCAATATATCAGACCATTGCACATAAATCTCATAACTTTTCACAATTTTACAAATCATTTACAACTGTCACATTTTTCAACCAAAGAGATACAGAAGGGAGACAAGATTCAATATGTTCACAAACAAGCATCCTAAGACAGAACAACCTTAATATATTCAAACATTCAGAACATTAATGCAGAAGAAATAAATGATGTCAACATCCAGAAAGCAACTCTAAGCCTACAATTTAAGACAGGAGAACAAGGTCAATGCCAAGAAGCGAATGTACGCCTCCAAGAATTTTTTTAAGATGAAGTGTTGAAGAGCAATTTTGGTATAGAAATTTAGTGCCAAAAAAACTGGTCACCATATAGATACACTATAACTTTCATAAGCAAAAGTATGCTGCATACAAGAGACTATATTTTCGTATAGTCAAAAAGTGAAAACTTGCCTGTTGGTTTGAATGAGCTTCAAACCGTGGGGCCTTTGATCTCAGCTTCTCTGCCTGATCATACAAATTGTAATGCAGGTAATTGCGAAGCAACAGGTTAAGAAGTGTTTCCTGCACCAAAAAGTTATTCAATTATGAGATTTCAACAACATTTCAAGAATAAAGTTTATGACTAAAGACGCACCTGACCCAGCTCATCACGACGCAATGTTGCAATCCGGTGAAGAGCAAGGAGATTACTGTTAATGAAATAATTTTAAGGATTAGATTAAAAATTGAGGACAACAAGCAAGGTATCAAAACATGTACGTGCTTCTCCACAAGGTTTTAAGTACTTACTAGCACAGAATAGAAGAAATAAGTAAAAAGCTTTCCACTCAAACAAGAACATTCTTCTACCATATATGAGACATGTCAAATTCAAAGGAATGTAGGAAAACCAACCCTCTAATCTCAGCAAGATCCCCAGTGAGTTCATAGCTAAGAGAGTAATAGAAGTAGAGCCTTGATGCCAGAATGTCAACAGTTCTCCGGTTCATGTTTTTCAACCGGTTAATGCTTGCAGATGAACAAGCTTTTGCCTGCATACAAATTGAATACCAGTTGACTCAGATCTAAGAGATCAAAGAGCCGTATAACTATTTAACATTCATCTTTTATACCTTATTGTATTTCTTCTGATCAATCAGGAATATAAGCACCAGTAAGTAGCAGTATATCTCAAGCTCTGGCAAGTGGTGTTTTGAAGGAGCTTGGGCAGCCGATGTAGCAGTATCAACCTCCATCTCATGATCATCTTCCTGTCATTAACATTAAACAGCTATAAAAACCATCACAATTGACTCCTAACTCCTAACTGGGCAGGAAAGTAATTAACATCAACGCAATGATTAATCCAATTATCTTTCAACTAAACTCTAACAAGAAATATTCTTCTACATCGGCATTTAGTTATCCAAACTCTTCAATCCACAATTGACACAAACAAGTTTCATAAATCCAGAAAGCTTGAAATTTTACCTTGGGAAGATACGAGGAAAGTCGACTATGCGAGTCGGATCCGGGAGTGAGCGCGAAATTGATGAAGGAAGCAAGCACAGGAGTTTTGAGCTTCCGCCTCAGAGCCATTGTCAATCGAACGGCGCGTACTATCCGGCGCACCTCACGCGCGTACGCCCCAGTCTCGATCAGAGACGCAATCTCCTTCAAATCTACTCAAAAAAAAAAAAAAAAACCGAAAACCCAACAAATTAAAACAGTTGCAGACAAAATCAAATCGACACAATCAGGGTTGTGATCAGTCAGTGGATAGATTACGGTGGAGGGTGGAGTGGGAGGAAGAGACGACAGTGGAGTTGGAGGGAGCCGGTAGCTCCTTCATCTCGACGTCTTGAGTCATGGTCGCCGGCGGGAGCTAACCGAATCAATATCGTAATCGGAAGGCGGTGGAGAGTGGAATCGGGTCGTCAGATTTGGGGAAGGTCCGATTCCGTGGGGTTTTAAGGAGGGATTTCTTTTACTGCAAGTCTAGAATAACCAGTGAGCGACGACGTCGTAGCTTGGTGTCACTGCAATACGGTGCGTTTTATATGCCACAGTACCTTTGCTCTGTGCTGGGCTAGGCCCATTTTGAGGTCCATATTATATGATAAAATCAAAATAATAAAAATTTGGTATTTAAAATTTTCAATAATTTAAGGAATTAGTAATTCTTTTAAGTGAAAATTCTTGAATTCAACTCGAAATTAATATATTCAAACACATTTAAATAAAAGTATTCAAGTTCAATCGAGTTTATATTAATATCATTTTCAATTTTATCAATCAAAATTAAATTATCTTAAATCCATTTAGTTATTTTTATTTGTATTTAACAACCAACTCGATCATATAAATATTTTTTTAATTCCAAGTCAAACCATCTCAACCCGAGCCGGTCCAAACCCTTATACGCAACTCGGGTCCAACTCAAACTTGCTCTAGCCGACATTAAAGCTACATTTAGTAACTAACCAAAACAATATTATTTTAATTTTACGATTCTTTAACTACTAAAACATCTTTTTGCCAACCCAACTAAGGTCAATTTGGATCTTTTTAACTAGGCCGATTCCTCCAAGCCTAAGTCCAACCAGAAACTCAGTCAACCCGAGCAAGGCCTATTATTGAGCTTGAAAGGAAAAGAACAGGAAGCATGAAGCATAAGAGAAAGGTGGTGATTCAAATGAATTAATCCAGCACCTAATTGACATTCAGTTTCTGTCCATGTCTTTGTAATGTATATGCCACCACTAGAGGCTAGCATGTGCTACTACTGAAGAACACTGCCTCCAAATAAGGCCAACACTGATACAAGAATCTTAACTTTAGCCAGATTCTGCAGACCGTATTTATGTTGTTTGCAGGTTTATATTCTGCACTTACTATTGGCTATCTGGGAATTTTGCTTCATAGGTCTGAGGCACCTGCAAGTGTACGAAGGAATATCAGGATGCAATTCAAGTGTCCGACAAGTCTGAAACACTAATTGTAACTGTACGTTCGGTGAGAAAATCTTTTACCATGAAGGTAGCAGTGATCATTTTCCCAGCAAACCATCTGCCGTGAAGTGCACGTTGTGCGCTTACAGCAGCTTGCGCGTTCTCAAATCTCAGATACACAAAACCGGCACTATTCCTGCTTTCAAAGAACGAAATACGTACCAACAGATGAAACAGGAAGGGAATTTAAAGAATAAGAAGCACTTCAAGAGGAAACTTTTCTTACTTGTCAACAAAAATATGCTTCAGAGTTCCGAATTTGGAGCACTCATCTTTAACATCATCTTTAATATCCAAATCAAAATCGGGTTCCATCTAAGAAACACAGAAAACGGAACTAGTTATAACAGAAATAAGAGCAAAGAAGGGAAGCACTCCTTTAGTACACCATAAACTAACCAACCTCCAAATTTGGGTCAAACATATTCTTCAACAATAAGCATTCACTTGGGATGCCAATTGTATTGATAATTGGAGTTGTTGCACCGGGAAGTTGAAGGCCCGAACCTGGAAGCGTAGGTATAGGAACCGAACCTGGTAAAAGAGGAGCACTAGCAGAAGAAACTGCAGGTGCAGTACCAAGGATTGGTACAGCAGGTAAAGCAACACCAGAATTGACCGCAGTGATGCCAAGAGAGCTGTAACTAAATAAGAAGGGTCAGAAAAATGAAATCAGTGAAGCAGAAACAATGGTATCAAAGATTAACCTTGTAGCAGTTCCACTACGATCTAACTTCTGCATCAAAAGAGCTCGAGAACGGGCATTCAATGACTGAAATTTATCAGAAGATGAGATTAAAACTTCACAAGTAATATTAAGATGTGAACAGGAAACAACTATTTTTCATGAATATCAAACAACTAACAAGACTGACTACTAACCAAGCCACCACCTTCATCGTCATCAAAATCACCAGTATTTGTTGTGCCATCTTGTATACCAGTTTGATCTGTAACAGCTGATACCTACACATAAAGGAAAAAGGAATGTATATAGCTATATTATAGTGCATAAAAAATGCCCAGAATAAAATTATCAAACACAACATGAAAGTATCAAGTAACCTTAATTGCCCGACCAGCAATCTCCACTTGCCCATTTAAATTTACCGCATTCCTGGCATCTTCAAGACGAGCAAACTGCAATAAAATCCAAACGATTAGCTCATTTATACGGTGTTGGTTTCAGATTGAACTGCTTATAGCCAATGTTATATGCTTCGAACCAATATATCATACCATAATTCATGTCATTTCAGTTTTGATTTTTTCAATAGTAATAATATCAACATATTAGGTGTCATGCCTGACTTCAGATTGTGTTGATCATTTATGAATGTTTAAACCAAACTCACCTGGACAAAACCAAAACCCTTGCAATGCCCAGTTTCATCAGCAGGCAACTGCACCAATTCTACAGTGCCGAACGGTTCAAAAACCTGAGAAGTTAGCCGACAAGTCAAAAGATGTACATGAATATGCAAGAAGGCAATGGCTAATATCCCAAAAGAATAAAGTTTATGTGACAATAATGTCAAAATAGCTTAATAAAGATAACCAAAAAATGCTTGGAAGTTTCTGTACCGACATGCTAAATAACATACAAAACAAATCGAAGCCTACTAAAAACATAAATAATTTGGAATTTCCCCTCACCATGGTAAAACATGAATACATTATCAAAACATAACAATAACTCTTACCTGTCGAAGTTGATCTTCAGTGATGTTAAAGTGCAAATTGCCAACATATAACCTTCGAGCACCACCCGAATATGGACCTGTGAGGCCACCTACTCCTGCAGCTGCAGCTGCAGTTGACTGGACGAGATTTTTTTCTGCTTCTGAAGGTTTTACCATTACTGGTTGACCACGAAGAAGCTGCCCAGAGAGTGCTATTGCCATAGGGACAGACATCGCATCGTAGAATTCAACATATCTAAGAAAACAATAAATATTCGGATTGAGGGAAACCAATTTTGCAACATCCACAAAAATGCAAGTGTTTGCCTCCGTGGCAAAGTTCAACAAGATTATCTAATACATTGTATATCCACTGTTTCCAAATTTCTAATGATGAAAAGTGCATTATGCAATCAAATTTCCATTTTATTAAAGACCTTGATCAATCAAAATCACTGCACAAAAACTAACGTTAAGCAATTAACAACACCAATCACAGCAGCAGAACTCACAGGTATAGATTTCAATTTTAGGTAATAAACCTCACTCAAATGAAGGTTGACAGCTATTATCCAGGAACATCACAATGCAATTACAAGCCAGCTCACATATTCCAATTAATATAACAGCTAGAACAGTAACAAAGTTAAGAGTATATTCTTAGATTGAACTAAATGGATAGGTAGTGATAGACCCATAAAAAAAAGCTAGCGCTAGCCAAGAGAGTAACATGAAAGAATATAAAACTTACCCGACTCCCTTCGAACGCCTTGAATTACGATCCATTATGAGGCGTACATCTCGCACCTAAAAATTAGTGTAAAAAGGGAAAAAGTAGCAGAATTAAAAAGGTTCAGTAGAAAAATAAGTATGGAACATTGTGATACCTTTGTCAAGATAGAAAGTTCATTCTTGTTCATGCATGTACACATACCATTATTCCATTCTTTAGAAAATCTCAACTTCTAAGTAGGCTGGCCATGAATAGATAATAACGATACAAGCATGAACAAGAATGAACTTTCTATCTTGACAAAGGTATCAAATCTCAACTTCTAACTAGGCTGGCCATGAATAGATATTAAAAATACTACTTTGAACTTGACACACAATAGAGTTTAATCACCAAGTTGGGATGGATTGGTGTGGTTCCTCTACTCCTAGGACACCAGAATATCGAACCATGAATGAAAAAAGGCATGAGAGAAAGGCATGTTCTATTGGCTAATGATTGTGCAGCCCCATCCGTTTGATACACAATAAATTGTCCATCCATTTTTACAGATAGAATCAATAGTTCAATTTTTTCATCAATTATGTTTCTGCATCTGGTCAATCAAAGGGTAATCTCTCACATTCTGCAAGAGAAGAAATTTAAAAAATAATAAAACCTATAGGTTTCCACCAAAACCATATATATTCTTAGAACCGCTAAACTCTTGAGAAGAGCGCATTCATATATCTCAATGGATACTTACAACTTCCTTAGAACTCAAGAGATGAATTTATTACAAATAGCAGACTCTGTAACCAAGAAGAAAGAAAACCTATACTTATAAAACTGCTTTACAACTAACCTTGCCAGCTCTTGAGAAAAATTCATACACATCTCTTTCATCTGCCTTCAAATGAATCTGCAAAAATTGTTAACCATGAAACTAAACTTGAAATTAAGGCAAGCAATTACGATAAAAAACAGAAGGAGCAACTGGATGATATATAGTCCATACGAATCACATCAACTCCACCTGATAAACAAACACCGTCCTCTGATCCCGCTCAGGATCAACCTCGGGTTCTCCACCTTCCTCCTTTTTGTCTTTGTGTCTCCTACAAGAGGATGCAAATGAAAATCACTAATCCCAGATGTTTGTAGAAAAAAGAAAGAAAAAAAGACGAGAGATAATTGAAAGCAAGTCATGAAACGGAGAGTCATAAAGCAAATGATAGAATAAAGATGCCTGGATAGTTGAATAAGAGCAACTTTTCCCTCTCAAAATTTTCCACAAACAAACAAAAAGACCACAATTTATTGAAATTTCCACTATCATTGGATAAAATCCCCGAACCATTGAGCACGATCCCACAGGGACTACACTGAGTTAACATGGGAAGATCGGAGAATCAACATCATGAAACTAAGAGAAATGTCCTCTTAACTAACAAGAAACAACCTTTCAACAATGTGGATCATTAAATGTTAATTGAAATTGAAATTGACTCCGACAACGGAAGCGGGAAATACAACTCAAGCATTGAATTCACAATATGTACCTTCTATAAATAATAATCTTAAATTGAAACAGCATCACCATTTTGCATCGATGGCAATATGAAAGGACCTATTTGCATTATTTTGGAACCTGTTAGCACTTTACATAACATATAGAGTAGTATACCCGAAATATAAGATAAGATATACATCCCAAGACAAGAACACAGTACAAGAAAATTTGATGTAAACGTACAACTATAGTACCATTTCTATTATGCCAAAAACAAATGAAATTACAAGCTCACGGAGATGCCAAAAAACCATGTGTAAGTTTGTACTCATTAGATATGATAATAACAGATTAGGAAACAGGCCACCTAATCAAAATTAAGTATTCTGAAAAAGGTAGGGTGATAATTATGGGGAAAAGGATTAACAGAATTCAAAAGCAAGGCATCCCCAGAATATGCATCCCAAACAGAATTTTACTTGTTATCTCAGAAGTGGATGAACAAGATGCTAACAGAAAAATCATGTTCACAAGAAGTTTAAATGAAAAAAGGCTGACAAGAAGAACAAAATCATGTTGACCAACAAAACCACTGGTGCAGAAAATCGTGATTCTCATGTGACATGGAAACAGAATCTAATCGAACTAACACTCTGGTAAGAATTAGGACACACTAAATCTCCTCTAAACCTACAACTTCTTAGTCAGGTACTTGATGCAGTCTATCCTGCAAAAAGCGAAAAGAGTATTTTTTTAAGGCCAATCTTCCAGCCCACTGAACACTGAATTTCCACAAGCAATAGAAGGTGAAGTGCTTCTCTTAAGCAAAGTTCATCACTTCCTCACCAGCATTTCTGCAACAGAATGAATACAATTAAGCAACTCAGTTCAAAGGTGGAGGATAACTGAAATCACAACACAACATCACCACCCTGGTCACAATCTCCAACACTGAAACCCCCAATATTGCAATGCAAGCTTTAAAATGAATCCAGGAGTTCTAGGAAGAAACACTTAAAACCCATGATCTCAGTTCCTTTGCCTGGCCCAAATGGCAGAAAGACCATCTGGAGATTGCTCTAGCATATCTGCGATTCCCAGAATCTAATATTCAATACTCAGAATTGCAAGGCAGTCAATAGGTTACAACTAACTACAATTAACTTACTATCCATTTTGGAGAATTTATATTTAATACAATAGTTAAGGTAACCAACTCACAAAGAGAACAAAACCACACAATAACGGTTTATCCTCATGTTCTGTTTGCTGCTGAAACAAAGGGCATCCAGTAAAAGAATTTAGATGAAGGAGAAACCACTCATATGTCAAACTAATAAGCCAATGTTGAAAAAAGACACAAGCAAAGATCTGCTAGAACAGATTGACTAAGAAGCCATCATTTCGTAAACCAGTAAACAGTACAGAATTGATTTACTATGTCATTGGAACACCCATGGTGCCATAGATGCGGTTCATAATTTCATACACTAACACCTTCAATTTTTCCAAGTGTCTCATTAATGAAACTCATTGAAATAACCCCCAAACATATTTTCAGGTTCACAAAATCAAACAATGATAACAAAATCATCCAAGACAACATCATGCCGAATAAGAATAAAATCCAAAAAGATGAACTCTACCTAGCTAAACTCCACAAAATGTTGAAAGTATTTCCATAAAATGCAAAGGTTGGTTGACCTAGAAACTCATCAATTAAATTTAGACCACAAAGAGAATCTTCCATAGCAAGGAAGTAGTTGAAGCCTTCCGTAACTTCTATTATCCAACCTTCAAAACTAAGAGCCAGAATTAAAAATAACCAAGAAGTAGAGACAGAGATACTGGGTACTAGAGGGAAGGAAATTATCAAAAGAAGGGAAGAATTAGCTTCCATATCTTTTTGGAAAGCGGGACACTAATTCTGAGCTCTTCCTCAAAGGCTCTCAAATGAACTAGAAGTCTAAAATTAAGAAAGTGAAACACAATTGTAAGAAAAGCTTGTATACGTTAAAAGGCATAACTATCTGTAGCTTTCAATTGCACAAACACAATCACTTTACATAACCTGAGAAGGTAGAAGGAGCCAATAACAATAACACCTGAGAAGGTAGAAGGAGCCAATAACAATAACAGGCCCGCATTTCAATCTAAGAGCATGACCACACACATAAAATTTCTATCTTAACATGGCCTAATTTGATTAACTTTTCATCATTGACAGCCATTCACACTACTGTATACGAAACCCCCTTCATCAATTTCATAAAAAATGGTAAGTTGGTCTTTACAGCTTTTTTAAATGCTTACAGAAACTAAGTGAACAAAAACAAACAATCAGGCGTAAAAAATGCATCATATCACCACAAATTGCAGACTTTTTTTCTAACCACACAGTACATACAAAGCAAAACATACAAAATCCGCAAAGATATTCACTGAGTAATTTGAAAAAGATGCAAGAACAACATATATCAAATAATACCTGCTTTCTCTGCCCCTTTCTTTTAACTCTTTCTCTCTATCTCTTTCTCTAAACTCCTTGTCCCGGATTCTTTCCCCATCCTTGCTTCGAAGCTGCTCTGTACGACTACTGCTTCGACGAGTACGCTCTTTTTCAGTCTCCTTGTCCCTCTCCCTCTCTCTTTCACTATCTCGATCACGGATACGCTCTCGATCTCTATCTCTGTCTCTCTCATTTCTCTCCTCTTTATCCCTACCTTTATCCCTATCCCTACGTTCCCGGCCATTATGATGTCGATCCCTCTCTCCATCTCTAGATCTTGATCGATGGCGAGATGAGCCTCTTTCCTTTTTGATGCTATTATCATGAGAATCCTCCCGAGATTTTGAATGTTTTGAGCGATGATGATCATCATTTACATCATCCTTCATATCACTTCTATGTTTTGTACCCCGATTACGGTCTTTCTCTTCAAGTTTTAAGCTACCATCGCCACCGTTAGCAGTTTCCTTCACTTTCCTCATTACAGGATTTTCAACGGTTTTCTCCAAGTAGTCATACTCATCAAAATCCATCTCAGGTGACAATTACTTGAAAACAATGATCCAAGTAAATCTTTTGATAACTGCAGAGTTCAAGAACAAAAAAACTAATCAGTTCCAAGAGTTTTGACACCAGAAACAAAAATTTAAAAAATAGGAATCCAAGGGTTTCAGTTTGAGTTAAGACAAAGCTTGGAACAATTGTGTGATGAATCAATGGAAAAACTGGTCATGAGATTTAGGAACCTAGCCATATCAGGGTTTTCGAAGTACTAAAAAATGGTTTTCAAACTTCTAAAATCTAGATTTGTGCTCGACTATAATCTACCAAAACAAAAGAACAAATTCACAAAGCCCTCCCACAAGATTTAATGATCAAATTACAACTTGTAAACCAGTTTACCAGCTCATGCCTAGTTGAGCAAGTAACTCACTCCTTACTATTTTCACCACAGTTCAAATCAACCATGGACATCAATTAAACATCCATATCCCAACGTAAAGTCTAAAATTTTCTGGTCCCAATCCTCCAACCAAAGTAACAAAAAGGAAATGCTATCTTTTTGTAGCAACACAAATTCCCAAAACCCTAAAACAAGAAGTAAAGAGATGCGTACAAAAAGGTGAACTTTCGAACTAATCCCTAATCACAATAAACCCAAAAAGCTCCAATGAGCAACAAAAATAGAAGGATAACAAGCTCTTGTTCCTGAAACTTCCTGGTGACCAAACTGAACCTCTGCTGTTTGTATAGCAAAGCCAAAAACAGAAACCAGAAGAGACCCACCTTTATTCAATCCTATTGCCAACAGATATGAATCTAAAACTCTTCACTTGGGTGGCAGTGAAGACTCGTCCTTTTGGAATGTACGATGTCTCTCCCTCACTGTTTCAACGCCTTCCTTCCTTTAAACTACGCAGCTTCCATGGATTAGCTTCTATGTGGGCTCTCTGGGAAAGAAGCCCTAAGCCCACATCTTGCAACAGTCCCAAGTTCACAACTTGCAGCCATAAAGGACTATGGTTTTGTTCTCTGATTCCTCAAAGACAATAAAGAAAGCAACTTTTAGCTATGGAAAGAGTTGATTGAAACAAGTTCAGTGAATGGACCTCAAGATTTTCTTAAATCACGCTAGAATATCAATGGATAACTTATCAACGTTGGGGTAGAATTTGATTTTGTTTTTCCAATGTAAGATTAGTTCTTTAGTGAGTAGAACAAATGAAATTGCATCTTTACATATTAAAAATATAGGGTTAGCTAATCCGTCGAGCTCTAGACTAAATTAATAAAAATTTTCAGTTAATTAAATTTTAAATTAAGATTGATTTAAAAAAGAGTATGTTTAATTCAAGGAAATAGATTTAAAATTGATTCGCTCAAATTTCAAAACAATGTAGTTTTCATTTAAAATTGTTATAATTATTTGGATTGAGATCAGATCGAACAATCTAAATTTAATTAAATATAAGATCGAACTTTAAAAAAAGAAAAAATTAGATCAACCCGAATAACCCAATTTTGATTAAACTTAAAACTGAATTTAGTTGGGTCAGGTCCTTTACTATCCTTAATTTTATGAAGTAATACAAGTGAATAGTTTAAAGGCTTCAATTCCCATAGATATGGACTTTAATGTTATTTTGAGATCTTTTTGTAGCATAGGAAGTGTTCATGTCAGGCTCTTACATAACATTTCATATGTGAGTCCAAATTTTATTAATGAAAATGGTCCCCAAAAACAAACAACTTGAGAGAGAGATCCTATTTCAATTATCGTTACATTTTATTTTATTTCATGCCTTCTTTGAGTTGTTTTTTGGCATTTTCTAGTTGAGATGCAACTGGCCCGGGATAAGCCCATTCAACGACCAAACTCTGGTTAATTGGGCCTCGAATCAAGTTTCAGACTCAGACTATCCAGACTTAATTTTTATAAAAAAAATGACGTCATTTTTACATTTTAATTTTTTTAAATAAGTTTAGACAGAATCTTGTCACCCTAATAGTACAGAAGGCCCAGGCTCGACTCAACCCATCGTCCTCCCTATTTTTTTTGGAAGCTTAGAAAACTGAAATTTAATGCTTATAACAAATTTTAGAAAATTATAATGTATTTAAAAATCATATTTTTTATGTTAAATTCTTAAAAATAAAATTAGTATAATTTCATTCTAATAACTTGTTCTTTTAACTTCTTATGTAAGGAAATGAAATTGATTTTAATAAATGATTAATTGTTTCATGTAATAGTTGAACAAGTAAAAGTGAGCTCAAAATTTTTCAAATTACAATTACATTTTCACAAAATTTAACAATATAGTATTGGAAAATAAATTTTAATTAAGACTTAACTCAAACTTTGATCATATAAATTTTGTAGGAACTTTATTTTATTTTTATAAAGTTAAAATTTATATTTATTATTTTTTATATTCACATATATAAAGTTTTTAAGTGCACACAATGGTATATAAACCAAGTCTTTCATTTAACCATTTTTAATTAAAATTAAAACAAAAATATATAAATAGTACTGTAGATGATGTAATGTTACTTAATTTTGAAAACCCAAAAGCTAAGGAATGGTCCATTGTCTTGAATTATGACTATTCTCTTGTCTAAGGTGATGCCCACAAATTAAAGACTTTCTAGGGATTCTTAACTAAAAATTTATTGTTGGAAAATGACTCCTCAACTTGCAATTATCAACTTTATTAGGTTTTGTTTGTATTTTAAAACATTTATTTTAATTCAATCAATGAAAAAAATTAGAATATGAAAACAAAAATAATTAAAAGATAAGTTTGTGATTAGGATTGGTAAGATTTGCCTGACTTGAAGTCAGTAGATTCGGTTTGAGTTTGTCAGAAAAAAGTAGAATATGAAAACAAAAATAATTAAGAGATAGGTTTGTGATTAGGATTGGCAAGGTTTGCGTGACTTGAAGTCAATAGATTCGGTTTGAGTTCGTCAGAAAAAAGTAGAATATAAAAACAAAAATAATTAAGAGATAGGTTTGTGATTAGGATTGGCAAAGTTTGCCTGACTTGAAGTCAATGAATTCGGCTTGAGTTAGTTAGACTTTAGGCTACGTTTAACCTTTTTTTTTTAATTCTTGAACTTTGAATCAGACTCAGACTCAGGTTGTCTAAATTCAACCCAGCCTAAAGTCCAAAGTTTTAAAAGAAACAACATCGATTTTTATTTTAAAATTAAACATTTTATATTTAATATCAGGTTCTAATTTTTTAAATTGATTTAGGTAGGAGATAATATCCATCATTTATATTTGACTAATTTAGTAAAACATGTGAATGGATAAAATGCGCAATGGAAAAAATAGTCAAAATAATAAATTCTTCAATATTAATTTAATACATGAAAGGGATTAATTAATAAATGTATTTGGACCTAGTTCATTTATTATTCCATTATCCTAACATGGATGATGCATTTTAACTATTTGGGTCGATGAATATGGATGGACCTACTTTCATGACTTCTCATATGATTTTAAAGATGGCCGGTCGAGAAGGTTCAATTGCTCGAAATGAATTTCCAGATACGTGGATTTATCATTATCAAGTTTTTAAAAAGAAAATTGTTGGCAATTCAGAATGATTGTGATCAAAAGAAAATTATGAAAAATCCATTTCTTTATTTGTTTATAAAAAATTTTTTATTTTGGGAATTACTTTTACCACATTTCGAGTCATAGTATATATTAAACTTCGGTCTTATTCAAAAAATTCTAACTCCAATCATATTAAAATTGCAATAATATTATTGGATTCAAATTTAATTAAAAATTTGAGTAATTTGAATCGAACGGAAACTCGATTAACTTAAATCATGTTAGGTTTATTTAAATTTAAAAATATCAATTCTCACAACTTTTCGTTCCCAAATTCCACTTAAATAATCTAGATGACCTTTTTATTTAAATTTTAAAAATATCAACTATTATATATAATATTATTTAACCACTAAATTTTTATCATATTTTGATAAAATTTATTTATCTCTTTTAAATCTACGTAACATGAAATTTCTTAAATTTTAAAGACAACGTTGTTTTAAAATTATAAATAAATTGAAACTAATAAATTAAGGATTAAACATAAAAATCATATTTTTTATGTTTAATTCTTAAAAATAAAATTAGTATAATGTGGTTCAAATAACTTGTTCTTTTAACTTCTTATATAAGGAAATTAAAGTGATTTTAATAAATGAATAATTGTTTCATGTAATAGTTGAACAAGTAAAGGTGAGCTCAAAATTTTTCCAATTACAATTACATTTTCACAAAATTTAACAATATAGTATTGGAAAATAAATTTTAATTAAGGCTTAACTCAAACTTTGATCATATAAATTTTGTAGGAACTTTATTTTATTTTTATAAAGTTAAAATTTATATTTATTATTTTTCATATTCACATATATAAATTTTTTAAGTTCACACAATGGTATTAAGTCTTTCATTTAATCATTTTTAATTAAAATTAAAACAAAAATTTATAAATAGTACTATAGATGATGTAATGTTACTTAATTTTGAAAACCCAAAAGCTAAGGAATGGTCCATTGTCTTCAGTTATGACTACTCTCTTGTCTAAGATGATGCCCACAAATTAAAGACTTTCTAAGGATTCTTATCTAAAAACTTATGGTTGGAAAATGACTCCTCAATTTGCAATTATCAACTTTATTAGGTTTTGTTTGTATTTTAAAAACATTTATTTTAATTCAATCAATGAAAAAAATTAGAATATGAAAACAAAAAAAATTAGGAGATAGGTTTGTGATTAGGATTGACAAGGTTTGCCTGACTTGAAGTCAATAAATTCGATTTGAGTTCGTTAGAAAAAAGTAGAATGTGAAAACAAAAATAATTAAGAGATAAGTTTGTGATTAGAATTGGCAAAGTTTGGCTGACTTGAAGTCAATGAATTCGGCTTGAGTTAGTTAGACTTTAGGCTACGTTTAAACTTTTTTTTTTTTAATTATTGAACTTTGAATCAGACTCAGACTCAGGTTGTCTAAATTCAAACCAGCCTAAAGTCCAAAGTTTTAAAAGAAACAACATCGATTTTTATTTTAAAATTAAACATTTTATATTTAATATCAGGTTCTAATTTTTTAAATTGATTTAGGTAGGAGATAATATCCATCATTTATATTTGACTAATTTAGTAAAACATGTGAATGGATAAAATGCGCAATGGAAAAAATAGTCAAAATAATAAATTCTTCAATATTAAATTAATACATGAAAGGGATTAATTAATAAATGTATTTGGACCTAGTTCATTTATTATTCCATTATCCTAACATGGATAATGCATTTTAATTGATCACATTTTGGGACAATGAATCTTGATGGACCTACTTTCATGACTTCCCATATGATATTAGAAATGGCTCCGGTTGAGAAAGTTCAATTGCTCGAAATGAATTTCAAGATACGTGGATTTATAATTATCAAGTTTTTAAAAAGAAAATTGTTGGCAATTCGGTATGATTATGATCAAAAGAAAATTATGAAAAATCCATTTCTTTATTTTTTATAACAAATTTTTATTTTGGGAATTACTTTTACCACATTTCGAGTCATAGTATATATTAAACTTCGGTCATATTTGAAAATTCCTAACTCTAATCATATTAAAATTAAAATAGAATTTTTTTATTCAAATCTAATCTAAATTTTGATTAATTTGAATCGAACTAAAACTCGATTAATTTAAATCATAGTAGGTTGATTTAAATTTAAAAATATCAATTCTCACAACTTTTCGTTCCCAAATTCCATTTAACTAATCTAGATGACCTTTTTATTTTAATTTTAAAAATATCAATTATTATATATAATATTATTTAACCACTACAAATTTTTTATCATATTTTGATAATTTTTTATGTCTTTTTTAGATCTACGTAATATTAAATTTCTTAAATTTTAAATACAACGTTATTTTAAAATTATAAATAAATTAAAACTAATAAATTATGAATATGTATGTAATAATTACAATGAGATTAATATTTTAAAGCATAAAAATAAAAATAAAAATATGAAATCACATAAAACTAAATTGAAATTCAATTAACCCTTTATATATATATATATATATATATATAGATATATATATTGAATGAAGAAGTAGAACGTTTACTTCAAGTTGAAGCAACCCTCTAAGGAATCACTTCGTCTAACGAAACTGCTTGGAAGTTTCAATTTTCTTCGAAAAGCAAAAATGCCCAAACCGCATTCTTCAACAAGAGATTATTCAATTGACCATCTAGAAATTTAGGGTTTCGTATGATTAAATCCCCAAATCCAAACTCCCCAATTCTATATTTTATTAACCTTACCTATCTTGATGGACTAGTTTCGTAAACAAAAGGGGTTAGGCTCTAGGGGAGGCCATAACTAAGCTGTGTTAAGCCAAGGATGAGTCTGAATTTGGTCAATTGTTTGATCTTTCTTCAATGACTGGCAAAAATAATAAAATAAAAAGTATAGTATATATATATATATCTGTGTGTGTGTGTGTGATTACTCAATTTATTTGTTAATTGATTTTATATTAATTCTTATATTTGAAAATTATTATTTTCCTTTCCATAATATTATTTAATTATTATATAATTCTTAATATCGTATTTTGTTTATTAGAGTTGGTAATGAGTCTTAGATTCTTCAATTGAAATTGAGACTCACGCAAAAGGTTCACAATAAGAGTCTATCGGAATGGTCCAATTGTCAGAATACACCTATCGGTCACTTAGGAATATTTAGCTTTATAAGGTAGTCTTTGTTGATTCACATGGGATTTCATGTGCTCCATGCTACTCGGGCTAGAGCGTAAGCTAGTGATACTTTCGGCTATTGGACTTTTGCTATTTAGGGTGCAGCACTCCACTGCTTTACCTAGCAACACGACGATTGTATTGTTCTCCCATAATCCTGTTTTTACGATTTATGCTGCTCCCATTTCGCTTGCCATTATTATGGGAATCTCTTTTGCTTTCTTTTCTAATGGTTACTAAGATGTTTTAGTTCGCTAGGTTGTTTTTTTTTTTTTTTGAGTACGAAGAAAACTCTATCTGGGGGAGCTTAGCAGGCAACACCTTGTGTGCAATGACGGGTCTAGCGGGCAACGCCCCCAATAGGAGGGCCCAACAGAGCAACACCCCTAACGAATAAATCCCCTGACTATCCCAAGTTTTTACAAAGATTGTAACAACGCGGCATAAAATTGAACCTAAGACCTAGCGCACACCAAGCCCCGCTCTCAACTATCCGACCAGGATGATCTTGTTTTGCCTAAATTAGCCCTCACCAAATCACATCATATCATCTATTTTTACTCACAATTCTAAAATAATATTTTAGAATTATGAATAAAAGGGGTCAGTCACCAGGGGAGGCCATAACTAAGCTGTGTTAAACCAAGGATGAGTGCCAATTTGGTAAATTGCTTGACCTTTCTTGAATGAATGGCCAACGTACTAAAATAAACAGCAGTATATAATTACTAAATTTATTTGTTACTTCGAAAATTTATTATTTACCTCTATGTAATACTTTTTTAGTCATTATATAATTCTTTATATATATATATCGTATATTGTTTATTTAGGTTAATAACAAGCTTGATTAGTAGTGATTTAAATATTTTTATTTATCTTATGATCGGTCGAATCTTACGTGAGATTGAACCTAAAAATTAAAAGTTTAATGAATTCGAGAGTAACGAGGTAGTTTTACATAAATTAGCTCGGTCCGAGTTGTGTCATTTTTGTCATTCATTTTTATTTATAACCCTAAAATAATATTTTATTAAAACTTAAGAATTCTTATATTATGTCATTTTAGACAAAGATGAATAAATAATATATAAAAATTAAAAAAGGTCAAATCACAACATGATTGTACGTGCTACAATTGGTATATGGTCCACTTTAAATTGATGTCACACAACGTAGAATAGACAACGTAGACTAAGTGCATTGGTTTCAATTTAGACATAAGACTTTCGAAAAATATATGATTTGTGTAGGAAAAAAACAAAAAAGGACATAATCCCAAATGTAGGTCTCCAGTGGTTAAGATAAGGCAAGTAGGACATGATCATAAATTCCTATTTTATCGTTACTTTTATGTCATTTTTTCAATTACGGAGGCCTTTTTATGACTTTTTATGTTTGAATTTCAATTAAGAATAACAATCAATCAACATGAGTTAGTGTGTAGGATGATAATGAGTCAGGCCGGGTCTGTTCAAGCCCAAGTTTAGTACTTGATTGAGATTGAGACAGTTAAGCTTAAGTTTAAGTTTAATTGAGCCTAGACAGCTCCAAGCTCGACTTGATCTAGTCTAATTTAAAGTTTTTTAATTTTTTAAATTAAAGATACAAATAACATTATTTTTCTTATAATTATCAAACATAGGCAACTCGAGCCTAAGGACAATCGGTTTCTTATAGTTATCAAACATAGGGATTTCGAGCCTGAGGTCAGCCTGAGGTTTATTTTTGAAAAAATTAGGCCTAAAGTTTAATCAAACTAAGTATGGCACATTGATTTCGGTTCAGGTTGGGTCTGAATGTTAAGCTTACTAGCTTGAGCTCCCAAACTTGAGCGATAACTTCACCCCTAATTTTGGTGGGTTGAGGTAAGTATGACAGTTCGGTCTGAACCCAATTTGATCTAACTCAAAATTAACATATTAGATCTTATTTGATTGCCTTTTGAGATGAATTAATGCCTAAGGGTTAGTCTGAGGTTCGACTTGAAAGGTCTGAACGGTTTAATTGTCTTCTCAAAACAATGCCATATTTTGTAAACTTAATATCGAAATGATGTTGATTTAAGGAGTTTATAAAAAATAACGTCATTTTGAGCAAGTAGGTAGACCATTCAGGCCTTTCAGGTTTAACTTCTGATTGACTCCTAGGCGTAAGTTCAACCTAAAACTTAACTAAATTGGGTTTAATTTGTTAATTTCGTATTGGATGGAATTGGATCCGGATCGAACTGCCACACCTACCTCAACCCGCTAAAGCTAAAGGGATTTTAGATAATTTTTGGTAAATATTTTCAAATTTTGTTAAGACACGTAAATTATTCTTAGGCATAGATATATTACCACTCCCTAAATATAGAAATGGAAGAAATTGAACTATTTATATAGTATTTAGGAGAGGATTGGGTGTGCTATTTTTGTATAACGGTGCATAAAATTTCAATGACATGCAATGTTATGAATATCATATCGGATTTAGTGTTAGGTTGGATTCTGGTATGGTACTGTACCGATACTGATTAATATCGAGTATTGTTTCGGGCAAATTTTTTAATTTATAAAATAATTTTTAAATTTTTTAAAAATTACAAAATAATCCTTCAATATTATATTATATAATTTAAACCAACCTTATTTCAAAGAAATCATAATAATAGAAAATTAAAATATTAACAATTATTTATTTTTCTTAATATTATTTTCATATATTCCACGTATAAATAATAACCACAACTAATATGAAAAAAATCATTTTATCATCATAAAAATATAAAATTAAGAACAATACAAAATATTTAAAATATTACAATTTTATCATATAATAAATAATCATTACATCAAAATATCAAATAAAAAGAATAATTATTATCGATAATAAAATATATTTTCTATATTAATATTTAATTTTCAATAATAAAAAATATATTTATCTTAATATGTAATAGTTATTAATAATAAAATATAGTTATATTTATATTAGCAAATTTAAAAAGAAACACGAGAAATTTGAGGCATCCTAATTTATATTTTAACATATTTTTAGCTGTTCTTTGTACAAAAAATATAACTATTATTTACTATATGAATTTAAATATTATATTATTAATAATAAAAAGAGCCGATGATGGTGAAGAAGTGAGTGAGTGAGAGCACGAGAGAAAAAATAAAGAGAGGAAGAAAAAGGTAGCAGAGTTGGGTGGGGTGGTTAAAAAAAAAACATTTTTTGCAAAAATGCCCCTGAAATTTTTAAAATTTTTTTGTACCGGCCAGTATATGGCCAATTTTTCAACTACCAACGGTATCAACTAATACCAGGCGAAATAGGTCAGTACAGGTCGATATTTGAACCCGATACCGAAACATCGTATTTTGTACTATTTTTCAACCAATACGATATGAGATTCATCACACTAGCATTTTTTAAAGTCTTTTTAATTTGTTTTTTGTTAATCATTATAAAATTACAAAATGTTTTTAAATAATTTAAAATAATAGTCACTATATTTTATAATTTAGAATAATAGTTTGTATCTTTTACAAATTCTTATATTTATTTGTCTGTATCGAAGAATTTCGAGTTAGAAATTAAGTATTTGAAGAATCAAAAAGTGGAAAATGACTAGTTTTAATAATTATTTTGATTCAATTTTACTAATTTTTTCAAAATAATTCTTTTAAAATTTATTAAGATTTTATTTTTAACTTTTTAATATAATTAAGTTTTTTCATGTAAATTAAAATAATGAAAATTATGTTTTAAAAATGAATAGAACTACACAAAGAAAAGTTTTTTAATTTTTAATCAAAGAGGTTCAAATCATAAATTAATTATTCAAATAATTAGAAAGTATAAAATGGTTAATTTCAATGATTATTATTTATTTGAATCAATTTAATTTTGTTTATAATCAGATTTCGATTAGAAACTCTGTCTAATCAAGTTAAATTGAACTTAATTTGTCAAGCCTAGATAAAAGTAGAAGTGACAACTAAGTCTATGCCGGTTTAACTTCAAATCGATCGGCCTAACCTAGTTTGATAAAGTTTTAGGTTGAACTTGTGCTCTTTTTAAAAAAATTTTCAATTCTTAGACCAAACTTACATTATTATAAGAAAATGACATTGTTTTGAAAAAAAAAACATTTGTTATTTTTAATTAAAAATTAGGCTAAGTCAGACTTTGATCTGCTTAAGTCTTTTGCAACTTAAGAATTCTTATATTATGTTATTTTAGATAAAGATGAATAAGAAATTGACTCGTTCCAATTTCTTTAATAAATGGTTTGAATTTGAATCTCCAATAATTAGATTAGGTCGGGTTTATCCTAAATTTGAGTCAATTTAATTATTTTAATAACAAGATTTTGATATGAAAATTCAGTCTACTTAAGTTAAATTGAACTTAATATGTCAAACATAGGTAAAAGTAGAGCTGACAATTAAGCTCAAGCTCGATTTGACTTGAAACTAATGGACTCCCATTTCGATCGAGCTTTCGGTCAAACTCGAGCTCTTTTTTTATTCATAAATTTAGACTAAGCTCGGATAATTATAACAAAATGATATCATTTTAAATAAAACAATGCTAATTTTTATTAAAAATGGTTGAACTAGACTGTGAGCCATCTATGCTTGATTGAGTTTCTGGGTAGGCCAAACTTAATCTTAGACAAAAGTACCAATCAAGTGCAATGAATAAGTTGCTTTCAAACTTTAAGTAACTCTCAAGCTTATTAATTATCAAGGTACATACGTTGAAAATTTTGGACCCTTCACATGAAGCAAATAAAGCTTTTCTCCAATGCTTAGCATCTAACTCTAGTTCAACCAAAAATGGCTTCCAGTTAATGTAGAGTGGTCCATGTTGTGGTTCTTAATTTCCTAAAACTCATATTAGTACAAGAGCTTGCCAAAAAGCTATGGTCATGACTTTCATTTACAGGAGATTGTTTCAGTTGGGTTTTTAAAGTAATTAGGATTAGTAATGAGCTAAATCGAGTTGAGCCTTGCCTTTCATGTAGTTCGATTGGTGTTTTTGGATTAAAATAATGTTATTTTAGGACCAAAATGATGTCTTTTATTTCAAGCAATCTGTCCCTGAATTCTGAGTTGTCAAGACACGATCAAGCTTAGGTCGGAGTGCCTGAACTCTAATCGGACCTCAAGACGAGCTTACGCTTATGCAAAAATTGTTAGACTGACCTAGACCTAATAAGGCCTTAGGCTAAGCCTAGCTGCGAACAGAAATGATCAGAAGTCTAACCGGACCTATAGCAAAAGTCTTATTCAATATAGGATATTGAATCTTTAGGCTATGTTTGGTTGAGGGGTTGAGGATATAAAGGAATAGAACGTAACACGCTTCTATTATTTGATTGAAAGTTTCATAATGGAATGGAATGAAAACGGATGATTTCATGTTACGTTCCATTCCATCTTAAACATTGAAAATAAGAAACCTCCGATTCGGAGGGTTTAGAATAGAACATAAACTAATAAATGTATACTACCTAATATACTCTTAATAATTTTTCGTAATACCAACTATGACTAAGTTATAATATTATGATAAATAGAATTAATATATTAAATAAAATAAAATAAAAATATATTAAATAATTAATAATAATATTTTTATATAATTAATTATAAATTGTATATAGTTAATTATAAATTAAAAATTTTATAAAATTTTATTAATAAAAAATAAAAAATATTTTTAATTATTTATATATATATTTCTTTATAAATAAAAATAAAAATAAATTATTTTTATATATAAATTACATAGAATAAAATAAAATA
>JANQBM010000221.1:41527789-41552810 GCA_025594535.1 Erythroxylum domingense
ATTAAATAATTAATAATAATATTTTTATATAATTAATAATAAATTATATATAATTAATAATAAAATAATAAAACTTTCTGGAATAATTATTTTAATATAAGAGGTATAATAGTTATTTATTATACATTACATTCTATTTCATCCATCATCCGAACATCATTTCATTACATTGCATTATGAACCCTTCCATTCTTTCTAAACAACATATCACTATATTACATTATATTCTGTTATAAACCGTTCTCTTTTTGTTTTATTCCGTCACATTAATTAACATTTAATTAAACAGACCTTTAAAGCACACTTTTTTACGATAATAATAAACTATAGATTGACCCTCACTTCGTCTCTCTAGACTATTACCAAAGCTGGGTGGAGCCCAAAAATGGACCTTTGCTTTGCTGTCTTGAAGCCCTCCACTTTTGGTCTTTTATGGGGCTTGTCTGGTAAGACAAGGGAGGTAAAGAAAAGGGTCATCGAATAGGTAGAGAGAGAGGGAGAGAGAGAGCTTGAAATACTAGCTGGGCCAATCTTTTAACAAGGCTTCTTCTGTTTGAAAGAACAAACCTTTATTTGTTTTCACACTTTTCTTTTGTGTTCTTCCATTAACAATCTCAAATCAAACACCAAGAAAAGGAAAAGAGAAAAAGATATAAAATTTTTACTTGCAAGACACACAAAAATACTGGGTTTTTACTTTTTTTTTTAATCTGTTATGGTGTTTGATGGATCCATAGTTGATAGATCTAACATTTTGAGACCCCCGTGAAGTTCTTGTTGAGCTGAAAAATTTGGAAATTTCGAGTACCAGTCTTGTTCTAAGGTGAGCTTGTGAAAAATGATTCCTTTTGTATTGTTCAGATTAGTTGAATTTTGGTGATTTGAATGTGTATTAGCTGATTTGTAAAGAACTGTGGGTTCGATGTGAACTGTTAGACCTTCTGGATTTCCTGATGGCTGGTCAAACTCTTTTAGATGTGTGAAAACGAGGGCTTTGACCTCCCTATTTTCAAAGCCCTCCCCCTTATCGTTGTTGAATTTTCCTGATTAGCGGCTGCTGTTGTCTGTTTATAGGTTAAAAGGAGATGGGATTGAGATTGTGTGCAACTCGTTGTTCTTTTTGTTCTTATTGCAGTTTGCATCTGAAACTCTTGCACACTTCTGTTGATCTGTGAAGTTCCACTTCTTTATCTTACAATTTTCTCTTTAGTTTTGCTCCTGTCCCACAACTTCTCTCTCTCTTATTTTTTTTTTTCTGTTCCTGAAAAGTAGAGGACAAGTTGAAAGTTGATGTTTTCCTGTCAAAAGTTTTAGTAAAGTTGTATTGTACTCTATTCGGTGCATGCTCTGTTGTTTAGGATTGAATCTGTTGTTGGGAGATTTGAGTTGGAGTTGTTGTTTCTTATAGATTCCCCTTTTGATCTCTTGAAGTGTATATTTGCTCTGTTGTAGCTTAGAGGAGAATAGGTTTCCACAACTGCAGTTTCTGGGTCTGATATACTTTTCCTCTTCACTAAATGCGGATGCTTTGGAGGTTGTTTGGATGAGATGAGGGATGTTATCTGGGTTGTTGAACTTTTTGAGGGCCTGTTTTCGGCCAAGGTCAGATCGATATGTTCACACAAGTTCAGATACAAATGGTCGTCAAGACGGGCTGTTGTGGTACAAAGACCATGGGCAGCACGTAAATGGTGAATTTTCTATGGCAGTGGTGCAGGCCAACAATTTACTTGAGGATCAGAGCCAAATTGAGTCAGGTAGTTTGAGTTCACAAGACTCAGGACCTTACGGGACCTTTGTTGGTATATATGATGGGCACGGGGGCCCCGAAACATCGCGTTACATCAATGATCATCTCTTTGAGCATCTAAAGAGTAAGTGAATCCAAATATTTTCCCTTGTGGTTTCTAATTATGATTGAAATGAACTCATTACTGTTGCAAAGAAAAGTGAACCGGACAACCACAGATTGATGATCTCACTTCAAGTGAGTGGAATTAGTGGACTATGCATCTGTCACGACGATCAAGTGTTCATGCAGGCGAAGAAAATTCTTTTGTCTATTCATTTTTTTCTCTGAAAAATTTTGTGAAACGAAACCTGAGCCATGCAGAGTGATCTTCTCTAGTCTTTTTCTCGTCTTTTTATCTATTTTAGATGTGGAACTTTCATGTCAGTGTTGACTTAGAAGTAACAGTTTCCTATGCTGAGAATATCCTTACCATTTAAAAATTGGACTATTTCCACTATCTCTCGAGGTTGTGTTGTCAAAGAGTTCATAGAATAAGGAGTTATTGATCCTTCTTTTCAAATTTTTTTAAAGATGTAAGAATGTTAACAAATGCAAATTGTTATAAAGATTCAGTTAATCAACCAATTGAAACTGAGAAGGGTTACGGTATAAGCTCTTCTTTTCATTGATCAATTTTTGTTTTGGTTCTTCCTGGTTCCAGTATTGAGCAGAAATAGTTAGGCGCTTGTTTTGCATGCTGTTGGAGCTCGTAAAATTTGGCTAGTAAAGGGAAAAGTAAATTGAGAAGATACAGAAATATAATTGAATGGAGCGCATTAATTTATGAATGAAATGGTCATTGATTTGAAACATGTATATTTTTCATGTTGCCTGTTGTACTAAAGTTTCTTGAGTTTGACTTTTAACTTTAGGGTTTACTTCTGAGCAACAATCAATGTCGGTGGATGTAATACGTAAGGCATTTCAAGCAACTGAAGAGGGTTTTCTTTCTCTTGTTACAAGACAGTGGCCTATGAAGCCACAAATTGCAGCAGTAGGATCATGCTGTCTGGTTGGTGTTGTTTGTGGTGGAACCCTTTACATTGCCAACCTTGGTGATTCCCGAGTTGTTTTGGGTAGACTTGTAAAGGCAACAGGGGAAGTTCTGGCCATTCAGCTCTCAGCTGAGCACAATGCTTGTCATGAGTCTGTGAGACAGGAGCTGCAAGATTTGCATCCTGATGACCAACAGATTGTAGTTCTAAAACACAATGTGTGGCGTGTAAAAGGCCTTATACAGGTATGTTGATCAACTGGGCAAAAGCTTGTTATTTATTAATGCTTCTGCCTTTTCATGTTCTTCTTCTTCTCCTCCTCCTCCTGCTCGTCCTTCATAATTCTTTTCCTCATGTTTCTTGTCTGAGAATGATGCTTTTAAATTCTTTGCGAGTCATTCATATTTGACTGTAGATAGATATAGTGATTCCCATGGCATCATCAAATGATACAACTCTTAGATAAGAATCTACAACACATTAGAACACCCTCTTTTTCATTATTCATCCCGGTTTGCTCTCTTTAAGAAATTGTGATAGTGAAACTGGCAGGTAATAATTCAGAGGCACTGAGAGTGATAAAATATTCCACGATTCCTTATATATGTTAAAGGAAATTAAAACCGTTTCTAGCTGAGTATATGCTGATACCAGCCTTAGGCATCTAGAGGGTGAATGCTGCTTTTATATATGCCTGGAAGACTATGTTTTAACTGTCCTTCTTGATCTCAAGTCATGTCTTTAGTTTTGGTGACTATTACAATTTCAGATTCTTCTTTTCTTGATCAAGATACGAATTAGGGTTCTATTTGTACCTACTCAGTTGTGCGTATACTAGTTGGCTGTGCTACTTGACCACTCTGTTAAGGTTCTAAAGTAATATTGAGACATACTAGCAACTGGTTTGAGATGTCATGGTGTAAAAACATATTCACCGAAATTGTTTTGTTTTGGCATGGCAACCGGGTACAACCTAGATTGTTTCACTTTTGAGACCATTTTCTCATCATAACAATTCTTAACTTTCCAGATTTCCAGATCTATTGGTGATGTATATCTGAAAAAGGCTGAATTCAACAGGGAGCCTTTATACTTCAAGTTCCGGCTTCGAGAACCTTTCAAGAGGCCGATTTTGAGTGCAGAACCATCAATCTCAGTGCAGCAGTTGCAGGCACATGATCAGTTTCTTATATTTGCTTCTGATGGTCTTTGGGAGCATTTAAGCAATCAAGAAGCAGTTGATATAGTACAAAAGCACCCACGAAGTGTAAGACATTTATATATCTGCCCACTAAACTTTCTAAACTTCCCTTGGAGTTCTTAACTTCTTTGGTTGGGAAGTGCAACAATTTGTGATAATGAATTGGTTGCTTCTATTTCTTTTGAAGTGGAACAGCTGTTGTCGGTTTTTTTTAGTGCTTAACTTGTTACATATGTGACGTGCATTTTTTTGTCAATTCCTTTCACACTCTTCTCCCAAATGTACAAAACTTTCTTATATTGATGATCATCTATATCCAGGGGAGTGCAAGGAGGCTGGTGAAAGCTGCACTTCAAGAAGCAGCCAAAAAGAGAGAAATGCGATATTCAGACTTGAGGAAGATTGATCGTGGTGTCAGACGCCATTTCCATGATGATATCACTGTGGTTGTTGTGTTTCTTGACTCGAATGTCGTGACCAGAGCTAGCTCGGTCAAGTCGTCAAATATATCCGTGAGAGGGGGTGGAATCAGCCTCCCATCAAACACACTGGCTCCTTGTACAATGCCAGCCGAGTCTGGCGGAACGTGATGAAGCTGTATTTCATATTTTCGTCTGTTTGTATCATTGTTGTGTGAATAGCAGGTAGCTTCCGAAAGAGTCGAAGAGGAACCTTCCTTCAATTCTTTAATGCACACTGTAACTTTTAACTCTGAACTGGTACTTTTGTTTAGCTTCTATGCCAAAAAATTCTAGGACAGAAGCAGAAGTACAAGTTGACAATTATTATAGTAATTGGCTGGAAAGTTTTCTACTCTGATCACTTTTATCTCCTCCACTGGTGTCTTCTTCTGTGAGTTGTACAAACTGGAAACTTCAGTCCCTATTATTACTTGGTACTTATTTAACTTTTTTAATTTTGAGATGGTGGTAACATGGGGCAAAGTTTCATCTTTGCAATGGATTCTTTCAGAACATTGGAGCTGGAGACATAATTTATCCATTTGAGGCCAGTTGGAGATAAGTTTCACATAGGTAATGTTCTTGTGAAAAATGCCTTGAACACGGAGTGGAGTTTTAAGTTTTTAATGCCAATGATTTGAAACTGGAACTTGGTTCACTCGGGGATTGAGGATGGAATTTAGTTTGATGATCCACTTATCGGACTGATTGGCATAAGCGGGTTGTCAATCTTATTTCTCTGAAATTGTTGGTATTGTTCATTTAGCCTATCCATTTGGAGCTAAATCCGCTTTAACTCTGATCAATATTCTGACAGACGATACTCTTTTTAGTTTGATGCAAAGTAGATGGCTTTTCATTCTGAGGTAGGCAAAGATGACGAATTTTTGTTTATATTCCTCCATAGTAAGGATCGGCATTTTTGACAAAATAGTTTCATATAGTTGTTCTTTTCATTTCATCAAAAACCAGATTTCAGGTCAGTTGCAGAGGAGGCACATCTCAAGTATAAACACTAAGGTCCTTCAGAATCTACATATACTAACATTAGTTGGCCAAAACCTGAACAGAATCGAATCTAAGACTTAAAAGGGTATAAGAAAATGGAACAGAAACAGTTTCGTATAGTTTTGTTCTGTTTAGTTCATCAAAAAACCACGTTCAGGTCAGTTGCAGAGGAAGAACACCTCAAGCATAAACACTAAAGTCCTCGGGAATCTAAATGTTCTAACATGAAAAGTTTGCCAAAACTTGAACAGAATCGAATGTAAAAGGGTACAAGAAAATGGAGCATAAAAAGTATCATATAGTTTTTTTCTGTTCTGTTCATTAAAAGCCAGGTTTCAGGTCAGTTGCAGAGGAAGAACACCTCAAGCATAAAAACTAAAACCCCTCAGAATATAAATGTTCTAACATTAAAAGTTGGCTAAACTTGAACAAAATCGAATCTAAGACTTAAAAGGGTACAAGAAAATGGAGTAGAAAAAGGCTCATCCTCCATGTTTGACCTACAATACTGACATAGCTTTTGGCTGTTCTTGGACCAAAAGCCACGGTTCATTTCATTGTTTGAATTGAAAAAGCAAACACCAAGAACAGTGCGTGACATCGTACAAAACCAATAATATCGAATTTTTTTCACATTGTACACATAAAAGTATTGAAAATTGAGGAAGAAGGGATTTTTACGAGGTAAGGGAAGGGAAAGACGACCTTTTTTTTCTTTCTTTTTTCGTCTTGTCAGGTCCTTGTCAGAGCATATTCTCGCTAAACCCACCAAAAGAAGCAGGCCTCTCTATTATGTTTCACTTAATAGATTCTTAGCTTTTCTTAATCACTTCCATACTCTTTTAAAACATACATAAACAAAAGCCAAATCACCCTTCTCAATGCCAATTCATTATAGATTCAGTACATATCCTCCATCTCTTTCCTCTAGTCCTAACTCATGTCGGTGCGAAACATGTTTTAAGTACCATGAAAGACCTTTAATAAGGTTAACCAGTTTGAACTCTTTGTCCTTCTGAATTTAAGTCTTGCTTGATGTTTGATGAATTCAAATTTTGTTCATTAATTTTAGACCGAAATCGAGTCAAAATATTAACTGTAATTCTTCAGACAATACCCAAATTGTTGAAGAAGAGAAGGGACTGATGTACCAGATCTTCTCTTAAGTTCCAACTCAAGCTGGACCAGATTAACTACTTGGCATCTCGAAGCATGTTTTAAGTACCATGAAGACCATTTTTGCTTGATTTGGGAGAGCGGTAATAGCTGATAACCTGCTGAAATGAGAGAATAAATATTTATGAGTTTGAGATTGTTTTTTTTTTTTAGAAATGTGAAAATAAATGTAACAAATGCGGTTGAGGTTAGGGTTGAGGTTGCTGTTGCGGTTGCGGTTGTTGAAAAGAGATAAAATGATTAAAAAACTCATTGATTTAATAAATTATTAATTGTTGTATAAATAATTATAAAATTATTAGTTATATAAATTTAAAATTATAAATAATAAAATATTAAATTAAAATAAGAAAAACATAAATAAAATAAATTTAGTAAATAAAATATTTCATAAAAATATATTATTAGTCGTATAAATTCAAATTATAAATAAGAAAATATTAAATTAAAATAAGAAAATATAAATAAAATAAATTTAGTAAATTGAATATTTCATAAAAAATATTATTAGCCGGAGAGAACGAAGAAGACGATACGTTGGACTTGCTTTCTATTAGTTGAGGATATAATAGAAAATAATAATTATCAGAATGTTATTAATAGAAAGTAGAATTTTTACCGCAGAGGTACTATTATATTGTAACCCTCTTATTAATTTAGTGATTTATACGGTAGCATCGCATTTTCCTCCAACCTCCGGTTGTTCGCTCGCAAATCTAAACGTATGATTGCGTTTGAAAACTGCAGTGGATAAGTACTTATTTCCACCACACTGCAGATCCAAATGCAGCCTTAATAAAATTGACAACAAGTTGGACTACGGTTTTGTTTTAAGCTCATATCACATTTGATAAAATGATATCGGTTTAGTTGCCAATTGTTTTAAAATAATATCATCTTAGTCTAAATTAATTTGAGCTATTTTTGGCTTGGATTAATTCAAAATTAGTTATCAAAATTTAAATTAATCGAATTTTAAGATATGCTCGAGTTTAAAAGAGCTGATTTATTTGGATCGAAATTGATTCATTTTTAACAATAATATTTTACTCGAAATATGATCAGACTTCAAATTGTCTTAAGGTCAAGAAAATAGGGTTGGGCCTCATACCCTACTCTATATCAAATCAGGTGGAATCTTAAACTCTACTTGATCCCACCAAATCTTTTATTTTAGTTACTTTGTTTCAAATTTATTCTATTAAATCTCATCTATATATTTATATAAGGTTTACGTAAATATCTTGATCAGATTTAATAGAACATGATAAAAATACTATAATCAGAACAAAAGATCTGATCCCCTATTTGACATCAAATAAAAAAAGTAGTAGAAGTCCCAAAATCTGATTATACTTCAAATTGCCTAAGCTAATGAAAAACTTAGATTAGGTTTCGTACAAGCCCACGAAAATTCAAGTTGGGCCACAAACTCTATTCGAGTCTAATCAAGTTTTTGACTGTCTGAAAAAAATCCGGGCCGGACCTAGAACCCTACCTGACATCAAGCAAAAAAAATAATGGACCCTCATTTGGTTAATGGGCCAAGGAAGCAAGACCCGTACGACCCTCTGCAGAACCAAAACCTGAATGCTTTTCCAGATACCCATGTCTGACATATCTATGAATAGATTTATCCATGAGAATCGAGACAATGACAGTTCTGATCTTAAATCTACACTTAAAAGTTAAAACCTTTGACCAACCAACTAAATGTTGGTCTAAGAAGCACAATTATATTGCCATTATTAGAAGAATTTCATGAAGTTAAATAATGAATGAACAAGACAAACATTTATGCTTTTATCAGTAGTTTACTGTCAAGTATGAGTTTGAGAATTATGGTTTTTCATGTAATTATTATTTTTAAATATGGGATATACCATAAATTATTGAGTGCACGTATTAAAATGTAATTGGTCTTTTCTCTCTTTCTTTCTCGAGCCCCAACCTTGAATCTGTATCTGACTGACCTCTTGTTCTCCCTCACTCTGTCCATTTCCTCAGCTGATGTAATGAATTGAACAGTTTATTAAGAGATGATATTATCTCTTAAGAAAGTTTAGCAGAAGTGAAACTAAGCTTCACTCTTTTTTAAGTTTCAACGAGAAGTCTTTTTCTAACCTTCTCTGTGTATCTTGTATCTTTCTCCCGAGTCTCTGGTAGACTGGTTATACCCCAGAAAAAAGAAGCTGTCTTTTCTCGAGAAAACTCATTCTTTCTCGAGAAAATTATAATCTTTCTGCTAAAGTTACATTTTTTAGGTCTGCAAAAGCTCCTTTTTGAGTGTGTGTGTTTCCATGCATGGATGGTTCTGAAACCTCTCCAAGGTCAAAATTTGTAGCAGAACCAGACCTTTCCTCAAGAAAAAATGGAGTTGGTAGGCAAAATAGCAGAAAAAAAAGCTACATTTTCTGGTGTATCTTCTATCTTCCTCCTCAGTCTCTAGTCACTATTCATAGTAGAGTAGACTGGTTATATCCCAGAAAAAAGAAGCTGTCTTTTCTCGAGAAAACTACTTCTTTCTCGAGAAAGTTGTAATCTTTGTGCTAAAGATACATTTTTTTGGCTCTGCAAAAGCTGCTTTTTTTGTGTTTGTTTCTATGCATGGATGGTTCTGAAGTTTCTCCAAGGATAAAACTTGTAGCAGAAACAGACCTTTAATGGAGTTGGTTGGCTAAAAAGCATCACAAAAAGCTACATATTCTGGTGTATATCTCTGAAAACTCTGTTAAAACCAACATAAGAACCCATTTTTGATCAACCCCACCTCCTTTTTTATCCAGAAAGAATCGTATATTCTCCAAAAAGGACCACATTTCCCACGTTAGTCGTTTGGAAATTTCTTCAAAAAGCAAAGTTTCACGCACTATAGAAATCCCAAAAGAGGCGTCAGCTTTAGCAAAGAGAAGCAAAACCAACATGGGGTGTGTTGCTTCAAGGCTTGAAGAAGAAGAAGAAGAAGTAGTATCTATCTGCAGAGAGAGGAAACTGCAGATGAAGCTAGCTGTGAAGAGAAGAGCAGCACTTGCAGAGGCTCATTGTAGGTATTGTCAATCTCTATATGCAGTATCAGCAGCTATAAAGCTCTTTGTAGCTCGTCATTCTTCACCAGCTTCACCATTTCTCATCACATTGCCTCCTCCTTCTCCATCTTCACCACCGGCAGAACAAAAAGTCATTACAAACCCCATGTTTCTTCAACAAAAGCCATCTGAGTTCACAACCCATGAAGACATTGCTTGTGAATCGTGTATGTCCTCTATATCTTCAGATTCTAGTGAAGAAGAGACTAACCCAGAAGTTGAGAGGGAGGAACAAAGGTTTAGATACTTCTATATGCAAATGCCACCACCAATGTCAGAATCAGCGCAGGGAGACTTTGGTTGGGATTTCTTTAACCCTTTTGACACCATGAGACCTGAGATTATAAGTGGTTATAGAAGTACCGAAGATGATTTGAAGGTGGTAAGGGAAGAGGAAGGAATCCCAGAGCTAGAGGAGGAGGAGGAGGAGGGAGGAGGAGAAGAAGAAGAGAAAAAAGTGGTGGTTCTTGGAGACAAAGGGAAATTAAAAATTGAGAAATGTGGGGTTGATGTTGTTAAGGTTGAGGAGGGAAGTGGTAATGGAGTCCAAGTAGAGCAAAAAGGACTAACAGTTATTGATAACCCAGATGGAGGCAGGGAACTACTGGAAGCTTTGAAGGATATCCAGGACTATTTCATCAGGGCTTATGATTCAGGGAAGGATGTGTCCAGGATGCTGGAAGCTAACAGGATTTATTTTCAGCCTGGCTTGGAAAGAAAAGGTGGTACCTTACCTACTTTGTTGTTGTTTTTCAAGGAAGTATAGACATTTGACTTGGTAGCTAACTCCATAATCCTATCTTCAATTGGAACAAATTTCAGTAATCTGACTTGTAAGAAACTTCTGCTTTTCTCACTCTGGTTTTGTTTGTGTATTTAAGACTTCTCAGTTATTTTCCTTTTTCCAGGCCTCTCATTGTTCCACTTCTTTTTTCCCAAGTGGGTCTAAGATTCACTTGACTCAGTTTTATGGTCAAACTAGGACATTGGTTCCTTACATTTCATGTTTTATCGTTGGTGGTGTGAGAATTTTTGCTCTTTGCATGAATTTCATGTTCTGATAAGCCTTTTCTGCCATTTACTAGATGTTTTGTTCCAAAAATGTTCCTCTCTATCAACTTCAGAATAGCTGATTCTCATCTTTATTTAATGCAGAGAACTCGGCAAAGTTTATCCAAGCTATTACGTGGCACCGATCCACTTCATCAAAACCTTCATCCTGTAAAAGCCTTGTAGCATCCAGTTCAAAGGCCTCTGTAACCTGGACAGAATTTAAGAATGATCTCTTTGATGATTATGGAGGAATGGATTCAGGAAGCCATTCACTGACACTTGGAAGGCTATATGCTTGGGAAAAGAAGCTCTATGAAGAGGTTAAGGTAAGTTATATAATCTATCTTCATGGAAATACTTGATCTGCAACTCTTTGGATGATGAAGTATGAGAAGAATCAACCTCTAATGACACTGCAGAATTTATACTGATCTTGTTTTAGATTGGTTATATCGATACACCAGGATATTGGATTTAATCGGTTGAAAGTGGTGACAAGAAAAGCAGTCATCCCTCCAGTAAAACAATTTGAGTCTTGCAGAGAACTCCTTAAATTTTCTTCATTCTTAGTTTCTGATTTGTTGAATTGTTTGTCAGGCTGGAGACAGCACGAGGAAATTATACGAAACAAAATGTTCGCGCTTGAGAAATCAGGATGTCAGGGGAGATGATGGACTCACCATCGACAAGACCAGGGCTGCAATAAAAGACTTGTATGCCAGAATTTTGGTTGCAATTCGAAGTGCTGAGTCCATCTCAAAAAGAATTGAAAAACTAAGAGATGAGGAGCTACAACCTCAAATTGTGGAACTGTTAAAAGGGTAAGGAGGTTATGTTCTAGAAATAAAATGCAAGTGTGCTTCAGCATTCATTCTGGGGATTGCCTGGTTTTCTCATTTGTTTTCTTCCATGTGCAGCCTGACTCGCACCTGGAAGATTATGCTGGAGTGCCATGAAACCCAGAACAGGATTCTACTGGAAGTAAAATCTTATGCCTGTCCAACATTTGGAAAATTCTGCAACGACTCTCATCGGCTTGCAACACTTCAGCTTGAGGCCGAGCTTCTGAATTGGCGTGCTTGCTTTACAGAATATGTTGCAGCCCAGAAGGCATATGTTGAAGCTCTTCATGGTTGGCTAACCAAGTTCTTAGTCCCCGAAGTTGAGTTTTACTCGAGGTCCAGGGGAAGGAGTTCAGCAGCAGCACCATGTCTAGCCAATGGCCCTCCATTGCTTGTAATCTGTTATGATTGGTTATCATTGATACAGAAGATGCCGGACAAGCCTGTGTCTTTTGCATTGAAAAGCTTTTCAAAGGATGTGAGGGCTTTGTGGGCTCAGCAAGGTGAAGAACAACAACAAAAGAGGAAAGTTGACATTCTAGTTAAAGAATTTGAGAGAAGGACTTTGGCATTCCAGAAGGCAGAGACGAGGTTCATCGAAACCAAACTTATAGAATATAGATCAGATCCTGATGCAGAACACCAGAATGATCACTTCACAGAGAGGAAAGATCAGTTGGAGATATTAAGGAAGAAGCTGGACTTAGAAAGGGAAAAACACCACAACAGCATGCAAGAAACACAAAGGATCACATTGAATGGATTTCAGTATGGATTTTCATCGGTTTTCGAGTCCTTAACAGAGTTCTCTAAGGCTTCATTGAAAATGTACAATGACCTTGTAAATCACACTGAGAATGCTGTGAAAGAAGAGAACCAAACCTCCATTGAGGGCTTCCAAGTTGAACAAAATCACAGCAGATAACAAGAAACCAGCCAATTTGATGGTTTGGATGCTTTGTATATTATACATCATGTCAAAGCAGCTCGCTGAGACAAATTGTTCCGATTTGTAGCAGGTTTATTTAGCCAAGTTACCATTTTTTTTGGTTCTGCATGAATGTCACGTTGCCCTTTTTGTCCAAGACCTGTAATTTTTAATCTTTAATTTAGTATCTTTCTTGAATGAGCTATAAGAAGGGCGTAAGGGAAAGTTGATATGTGCAATCCTTGTAATTACATAGACTTTTGGTGTTGACTGGATTATGGACGAATCTTATATATTTTCTGCTGAAAGATTGCTTCTTTGTTTTAAGGTTGGATTACGTACCAGCTCTAAAGCTATTGCTAAGAATTACTGCCTTTTCATATGAACTGTTAAGCATGAGAAAGTACAGGGGAAGTGCAGAGAAAACTTTGTCCATTTGGATAAGAATCAAGCTCACAGCAGGCTATATCACTTTTTACTCCCAGAAAAGTTCTTAAAGATTACCTTTTAGAGCTTTTTTGGAGGATGAACATGATTTCCACCGTCATCAGAGCACCGCCTTGAAGGGTTCGAGTCCCGTCAGTCTAGATGGATCGAAATCCAACCAGTATTAACTTGCAAAGATTTTTGCTTTGTTACAAGGATGGAAGAAAGGGACTTATTACTGTTGTGTTTGCTCATGTTAAGTTTTTGGGGTTGAATTTTCTCACCTCTAATACCCAAAAGGAAGAGTTTTTTGAATCAATGGATTGAAATTAATGTTATAATATATTCATTTCAGGTACAGTCAGCCCCTTCTGTCTTCACAATCTTGTTTGGAAACTGGTTTTATATTCAAATTGTCCTTGTAACTATTTCTTCAATTCGTTTTTTTTTGGTATGGAAAGTACGGAAACCATTTTGAGAGCCAAAGCAACGGCTTTCACCTGTTCAAATTCAAAGCTTGAGGTAAAGGTCATTGTGCAAATTTTTTGACGAACCTGTTCTGAACACTAATGCACTTGTCAAGCACTCTAGCATGAATCTAGTAGATGCCATTGTATAATCGTTCACCATGAGAATTTGCAATAAGATTTTTTGGTTGTCTACCTAGGCAGATACACCCCCAACGTCTCAAGAACATGCTACTGCAGATGGCTAGAAAAATTAAACCAACAATGCATATCCATTGAAGTTCAAGCAGAAATCAGATAGTTTTGAGTTTTGTTACATTCTATTCGTAGTTTTGTACAATGTGCAGTGATATACGTCCTAAAAAGGCTCGGCTATGATCATGCAGATGAATAATTACAGGTTCTAAAATTCTGAGTTACAACTACAATCTTCTCTTAACATTATCTTAAGCACAGAGAGACTAAGAATTGAGAAAAAAGTATAAATTCACTAACTACAGCTGCTGGTGAACGAATGCCGAGAAAGGGGACAATATCCACCTGCAACCAATTCTCCACTGCTGATCCGACGACTGCACCAGCCACTAGCCCCCCTATAGTTATGACAGCAGCTTTACCTGCAAACAACAAATTATCAGTTAGATTGATAGAACTCTAGTTTTTTAGCACTTGAGTAAGTCTGCATTATTGAATGAAAGAGTACTGTATTGCTATTACAGTAGTGATTCTAAGAAGCACCCCAAGAGCTGAATGCTCCTCAGAAAGAACAATCCTCTTTCCCCTCCTCCTCACCAACCTCTCAGCCTCAAAACCACCTAGCCCGAAACATTCTGTTTTGCCAACTCTGCCACTAACTAACTAACTCCCCTCTACACCTTCTTTCTTTCTCCTCGAGTATACTCTCCATATCCTAGGCTTATTCCCTTTTTTGTTATTCTCCCCCTTTCCTAAATTATCCTCACCCCAATCAGTCCTAACATAGATGGTAGCCCAGGTTGATACCGGAAGGGGATTCATCATCCACATAAAACATGATGTTTGATGTGTTAGCAACTAATAAGTACATCAGATGAATATGATTTGTTCAACCTCAAGTACCTCTTCATATAGTCTTAAATGTATGTGAATTATAGTCAGATGCTGCACAAAAGTAAACCATAGTAGGGAAAACCATTACCTAGCTTTACATTCTTAGTGGTCATGAAGTACAATGAAGCACCAAAACTTGTTGCTAAGATTAGTGCAGGGACATCTGCCCCAGCATAAGGAACCGTTGATAATGTGGAAGTTCCATTGACGTAAGTTAAAACCATTAAAGCTCCATAGACCCCTGTTTGAAGACCCAAATCAAGTGTCGACGGTACTTCCACTGAAATTGGTGTATTCTTTATTGTAGTTTGCATCCATTGAGGCATCGATCCCATCCCAGAACTGTCTACTGGTTTAACATCAGCATAGCGAATACCACTACTTACAACTTTTCCTGCTCGACGTTGAGTTAAACTCCGCATAAGCAACATATCATATGCAGCCTCAACCTAAAGCAAATTAGAAGTAAGCTAACAAATAAGTTATACACATTAGGAAAAAGAGTAACATATATCTTCCAGAGTGACAAATGTCCTGTATTGCAGACTAATGATACTATTCTAATATATATCAAAGAAGATCAAATCTATTTATCGAATTTGCTCTTGGAATCTTCTCGTTTCCATCATCGAAACAGTAAAATAGATCGTATAACACAAAATCACTGATGCAAGCAATAAAACTAACATTATTATTGAAGCAGCTCAAAATGATTAGCGAAAAAGAGCAGCAAACAAATTGGTTAGCAAAAAAGAGCAGCACACAAATTGGTCTACATCTAAGCACATGCATCAATCAAATGCAGGCTTCTGGCAGCAAGTTCATTAATGATACCATAACTGAGAATCTAAAGATATAGGTTACCATTCACAAGATTGGAGAAAAGAAGGGCCAGGACATAGCCCATGAAAAATAGCTTAATATTCAAGTCACATCAAATCCAAATGCAAGCAAAGCAAAATCGAAGGGAAGCCCTACACTGGTATTCGATAATTTGAGTTGGTGAAATCTAAAATTTTAGGATGAGATTGAAACCTAAACTACTAGCTCTCCTACATAACTCTGACGCCAAAAGTAGAAGTCAAATGGAGCGGTTCTGATATTAATAACATATAGCTTAGCTCATCAGCTACAAACACACAAATAAATCCAATCTTCACCAAGTCTCGAAGAAAAGGAAGAAAATTTCTAATGGAGAAAATGAAAATGATCCAAAAAAACCGGAGAAATCACGTATTCAATCAGTTCTTAAAGTTATTCAGAAGATCCAATATGAAACAGAGAATGCATCACACTTCAATACAGAAACTTCGCGAAGTCTATCAAAAAGATAAAAACTTTCAAGAAACCATCACCGAAAATTTATAAAAATTCACTCCGAAAATCAAAATTTTACGCATTCCGGCAAGAAGCATTGATAAAAAGAAAAATCCACCTGTGCAATAGCTTCCTGGTCATCTTTACAAGTAGCGACAATCGCGTTTTTGGCGCGAAGTATGTCATCAAACGACGCGTTCTCCGATACGCCCAGAAGTTTCAGAGCGTTCTCCACCGACATCTCGAACGGAGCCGAGTCATCGGCTCGTGAACCGGCTCTCACAGCGGGGGTCCAAACCAGGCGAGAAGACAAGAGCAGAAGGCCTCTCCAAGGATCGTTCTTCAAAGCTCTTTGTTGGCAGGTGGTGGTTGCCGGACTGGAGAGGTGAGTCGGCGGTCGTCGGGCCGGAGAGAGGCGGTTGGGCCGGACGGCGAGAGTTGCTGACATTTTTAAGTCTACAGAGACAGAGAATGTGAGGCAGAGCAAAACAACGGTTGGATTGAGTTTGATAGAATTTGTTGGAGTGTGGCTGTGGTCTGTGTGCCCTAGAATGACGACCGTCTGATAGTGATGATCATCGATCTAAGGGCACACTTGTTGCCTTCATTTTTAAATTTCTGTTAAAAAATTAATCACTAAATTAATAATTTTGTGATAAAAGTCCATATTTTTCAGATCAACGAACTCTCAAAATTAATAATAGGAAAAGAGATGTATGTAAGGTTCAAGGCAAAGGCGGAAACTTTGTGTCACCAAAAAAAGCCGCTTGCTTGTGCTGATACGTGTGGAGAAGATACCATACACATGTATAGTTCTGTCGTGGCGTGTAGGTAACTGGAAGAGTTGGTTCTTCTCAGTTTTTTCACTAGTTCAGTAGTTCTTCTATTCCTCTGCACAAGTAGTTGAGTTGCGTAAGAGTTGGGTTTGTTGTTTAGACAGAAAGACAGGAAAAGATGCTTTCTTGTTGGAGGTTTATCGACCCATCTCTTATGGCAGACAACACAAGGTATAAAACTAGAGATGGGATTTGCTCCAGAGCACTTACCCGGCAAGTGAATGCTCGTAATGGAGACAGTTGCAACAAGAAAGTTATCGTCGTTGGCTCTGGTTGGGGTGGTCTTGGTGCTGCTAACCATCTCTGCAATCAGGTTTCCCAATTTCATACTTTGTTGGTGATAGATTTAGGAACTTTTGATAGATATTCTTGCAATAGTTTTTGTGTTTAACCATGGATTTTGCTTTCTGGGTTTGGATTGTTTTTTCAGGGGTTTGATGTTACTGTTCTTGGAGATAATAATGTTTTTGGTAGTCCTGATAATGTTGGTATTCAAGGTTGGCGAGTTGCTTCATTTCTTCTTGTGCTTAATTATCCATTAATTATATGATTAGTTTGGTTCTGGAGATAGGAGACGCCACTGAAATTCTTGTCTGTTGATATATATTCCCTTCAATTTTAGGAGAACATTATGGTACTGAATGTTTAGGTATAGAGTTAAAACTCTTTTCAGACAATTGTATTCTCATTTCTTACATCAATCTTTGTGCTTAGGTTTTTGGTATCCCTACAAAAATATTTTTAATCTCGTTGATGAACTGGGCATCAAACCTTTCACTAACTGGGTTCCATCTGCTCAATATTCAGCTGACGGTTTGGAGGTAATTGAACTGATCAATACTGTGTTTGATGGATGAAACGAATATAATTTCTTGTGACGATTTTATTGAACCAAAGTCGGACAAGTTTTAAAACTGTCTGAGCGAACCTAAAATTATTCCACAGGTTGAGTTTCCAGTGTTCCAAGACCTGCTGCAACTTCCTACACCATTGGGACCCCTGTTGTATACTCGGGTGTGCATGGAGTTCTGCATTTATGATTATGTTTTGCTGTACAGAAATCTGTTAGTCATTGCAAATTGATCCATGTATGCAGTTTACTCGGCAATCGCTGGTGGATAGAGTGACATCGCTTCCATTAATGGCTGCTGGTAAAGTGTCAAATTTGGATATCCATTTATTACTCTCGGTACTAAAGGATGTTCCTCTCAATTATTGGCTCTACTTTCTGTTTCAGTGATTGACTTTGACAACACTGACATGGCGTGGAGAAAATATGATTCAAGTAAGGATCTGCAAAGCAACTGTTACTTCTGCTTTACTTGAAGGCTATCAATGATGTGTCTTAAGTGGAGGTTTCCTGATAGTTACTGCAAGGGAGCTTTTCAAACAGTTTGGCTGCTCCAAAAGGTTCTACCAGGATGCTTTGGCTCCATTGCTTCGTGCGGGTCTGTTCACTCCACCAGAGCAATGCAGTGCAGCTGCAGCACTTGCAATTATATATTATATCTCCCTTGCTCATCAGGTATCATTTGCTTGGTTATGTGTTCAATTGTAACGTGAATGGATTATGCTTTTTTTGGTTTGCTATGTTCGTAAAGATGGTTTTGCAATGGCTACCATAGGTACTATTGATGTTTGAATAACAATTGGAAAGAAATTGTAAAGAGAAAGATGGGAAGCAATATATTGAAGAGACTGGAAGCTGCACGCTGCCCTTGTTTTTTCCGTGTACGAATCTAACAGTCTTTTTTCTGGATGATTGCAGAAAGATTTTGATGTGGTATGCTGTCGTGGGAAAATTGAAGAAAGGATTTTTGGCCCATGGATGGACATGATGATGACTAAAGGCTGTAATTTTGTCGATAGTGGAAAAGTAATTGATTTCATCTTTAATGAGCAAACAGGTTGCATATCAGAAGTGGCTTGCACCAATGAGAAATATGATGCAGATATTGTTATTTTGGCTGTTGGAATCTCCAGAATTCAGGAACTAATCAACAATAGGTTTGTTTCTTCTGCCAAAGTCTTTGCTAATAACTCTGATGAAGCTTTCTGCTTGGTATTGCACAATTTTCTGAATTGATGACCTTGCTGTTCCCTTTTGATAATGTTTTATTCTCAAGCAGAACAAAAATTGCACTTTTCATATACCTCTATGACCTACCTGCTTTTTAAGAGAATTGGAATCTTTTGTAGTGCAGCATTATCTACCAGGGAGGAGTTTCTGAAGGTTCTGAACCTAGGTGGCATTGATGTCATCACGGTGAAACTTTGGCTTGACAAAAAAGTGCACCTCCGGAAACTTTTTTCTTGGCTTTCATTTCCATGACTACAAAAAGAGTACTAGCTTAATATAATAGCATTAATTATTCAAACTCAGGCCTTTGCATTTTCAAACAAAATTGCATATGCCATAATAAATTAACATTATAGATGTTATTAGAACCAAAATTTTGCAACACAATAATGATAAGTTTACGGAAAATTTCTCATCGATTTAGGATTTACAGAAAATTTCCCTTACACTCTATCAATCATTTTTGTCATATGACCAGGTAAATATTCCACAAGCTTGTAATGTTTCCTCTGCATTTGATGATTCTTTCGGGTGGACCTTCTTTGACTTGAATGCACTTCACGATGAGCATAAAGAAAGTCTAACAACTGTAGTGCAAGCTGATTTTGTAAGGATAGTTAGTATTCCTCATACCAGTTAATGCATTTCTAGCAGAAAAAGGTTTCACTTTTCTGATGTTGTTATATGGTATGTTTCTTTGTTCTGAAATACTTTTGTTTGCAGTACCGTGCTAATGATTTGTTGCGCCTTGACGATGAGAATTTGGTTAAGAAAGTCATGTCTTACCTCTCAGAGTGCATAAATGAATTCGAGTCTGCTGGTGTTCTAGACAAGGAGATAGCCCGATTTCCAAAATCCAAGACTCACTTCTTTCCTGGTAGGTTACTTTGTTTAAGTTGCCTTTGTATCTGCAATGATAAAGCACCATACCTTGTAAAACATAATAATTAAGTTTGAGGGTGCTGAAGAGTGCAATGATTGTTATTGCATATTCAGCTCCTATTGCAGTGGGGCTACTTCCGTTTTCTTGACCAACCCGATTGGTCAAGAAAGGATCTTTGAATCTCCTAATCAATGACCCAGCTAGCCATCGAAACAACCCCTTTCCCTTTACTCCAAAATGGAATCACATCACTCCTGTCTTGTACAACAAGTCCATGCCTGTCTTTGCTCATTTTCTGGCATCTTCCTGCTGTCAGGTTCATATAAACACATGATGCGTGGCTCTACATCATTCCCGAACATGTTCATGGCCGGAGATTGGATCGTGACAAGACATGGATCTTGGTCACAGGTGGGATTCACATGTGTTTAGTGATCAAGGATGGCCTTCACTTGGTTTCTGGTTTAGGACAGGAACTAGAGTAATATGTTAATTACATCTATACTATGTTTTGACAGGAAAAGTCATATGTAAGTGGTCTGGAGGCAGCCAACAGAGCAGTGGACTTTCTTGGAGAAGGAAACTTTGCCAAGATAGTACCTGTAGAGGAAGATGAAGCACACATTCAAGCACTGCGTAGTCTCAACAGAAACCTGAATGAGATCAGAACACAACTACCATTTTCCAACTTCTTCCTCCAATGAATGGATCTCCAGATTTGCATGAACATGTTCAAGTGAAATGAAGCAAGTTTAGAGCAATTTTCTGCACAAGGAGGGTTGGCAACAGGTTGAATTGGGCCAATTCATAGGTGAAATGAAGCAAGTTTACAATGATTCTCTGCATTGAGTTGGATTCTGCCCAAGTCTCCTATGACTCGATGTCATTTTGTTAAATATATTTTTGATCACTCAGTTCTTCATATATTGAATAAAACGATATTAATTTATCTTTCCATACTAATCTTAGCTACTCTGATTTCGATTGTTGGACTTTGAAACAATGTTAAAATGTCAACCTTAGACATAAAACTTCATTTAGTTCTTCTCTTCTAACTTTATGTTTAATCAAAAGTCCTACTAATTATAATATTTGATAATGTATTTTCTTAAATATTTTGAAAATTTTTTCGAATAACTAATTTAATAATTTATTCATAATATGTAGTTTATTACATAAATAATGACTTTTCTTGTGGAAAATATTCTATTTAATAATTATAAACTTAAAATTTTAAATATTACTCTTAATACTGTTTTATTTACAATATTATTAGTAATTTAAATTTGTTTAAAGCATACTAACTTTAATTGTGCTTTGAATTAATATTTTAGATTTGTTATTTTGTTTTGAATTATTTTAATTAATAGATTAATATAAATTTATAATCTTTTATGCAAAATTTACATTATTTTTCACAAAATATTTCTTAAAGTATTGTATGAAAAATTTGAAAATAAATTTCCACCTAATTATTAATTTCATTAGAAGTAAAATGGTTGTATTTATTTATTTTAAATCATTAGATCTCAAATTTATTCCTTCTCCTGTCAATCCATCTCTTCTCTGTGCGTGGGGTGTACTGTCAGATAACCAAAAGACAACGTAGGTGCTTTCTTAGATCCAAGCTCCGATCTTTTTCCAATTTCTCTTTTGATTGATTGATGCCCTTTTCGATTTAATTACTGTCCAATTTGATCTCGCCGAATTAAAGCTTGTTCCTTTCTTATTCGATTCCACTGTTTGACAAACTGTAGTTGCTCTTTCACCATTTCTCTCAACACAAGTTAGTGAATTCCGTTACGTAAGTGGCTTCCCGTTTCAAATTCAAGAATAGATTGGTGTTGGTGTTCCGTTTTCTGAGTAACTAAGCAGGGTCTTGATATGAAGGATTGGTCTTTGTTGATTACATGTATTGGTCTCATTTTGATTTCTGGGATTTCATCGTTTTCTTCTGATATTATATCTGGGGTTTAGGAGTATAATTTGTTTATGTTGTACTAATTGTTAGTTGTGAATGTAAATTGATGTTGATCTTTCTATCGGAACATTTTACCTGTCATAGTTTGTTACTTTTTGTAAGTCTGATTTATTTTTATCTTTTTTTGGCTTTCTGAATATTGGGAAATGAAGCTTGACAATGGGTATGGCTCAAAACAACCACGATATGGAGGAGGGGACGCTGGAGATCGGAATGGGTAAGTTTTTACTATTCACTTTTCTTAATGGTTGATGATGCAAACGGAGAATTCATATCAATTTGGATAGTGGCAGTTTCAATTGGTGCATTGTTAGAAATATCCTGTAAAGGAAATTGCTGGGGACAACATGTGACTGTTATATGATTTCATTTAAGTTGAGTGAATTCCTCTTGGAAATGCTTGAGGTTGTAGTAATTATATGATTGGAACTTTTCTACTTGTTTGGCTGTGTTGCAGAATATAGAACTGTTTCTGGAGTTGCTGGACCTCTTGTCATCCTTGATAAAGTTAAGGTAGATATTGCTGTTTTTCTTTAAGCATACGATTCTTTTTCATTTCTGTTTTATACTTGTGTTATAGCTCCTGCATACTATTCCTCAGTGCATTGCATGATTTCCTGTCTTAGGGTCCCAAATATCAAGAGATTGTAAATATTCGTTTAGGGGATGGAACAACCCGGCGTGGTCAAGTCTTGGAAGTTGATGGTGAGAAAGCTGTCGTTCAGGTGATAATTGTTTATTTCTAGCTATGCGTCTGCTTCTAATTCTTAACTTTCCTAGAAATTGAGTTTTGGTGTTCTTAGAGATGTGATAATAACCCATTCTCTTGTGGAATATTGCCTCTTAGAGTAATTATTCTTTGTTACTTTATGAAATTGTTTGTCTATCTTTTATCTGTTATTCTTGTTTCAAAGATGATGAAACTGTTAATCAAGGATCTGAATTGCTGATTCCGCTTCTTCTTGACAAGGTTTTTGAAGGAACATCTGGAATTGATAACAAGTACACAACTGTGCAATTCACTGGAGAGGTAATGAAACCATGTTGTGATTCTTGACATGGATTTTTGAAACCAAGGACAGGGTTGGTTTTATTTGAACTGCTACTCAATTGGAGATCATTGCTACATGAAACATTGAGCTTAAGATGACACATTTTCAGTTTTTTTTTGTTGTCTCATAAAGTCTTTCCATATTCAGATTTCACGTGTCCATGGATATAGTTTTTAGTAGATTTTGTGATCTTTAAGTGTGTATTAGATTGTTACTTGACCCTGTTAATGAACACGATTATATGGTAAATAAGCCATTTTTTCTGAAAAATAGTGCTGAACTATCTTGAAAAAAATGTACTTGCATATGTCTCTATTCCTACCGAATTGCCCACATAATTTGGGAGGAAGATGCTGTCTAATTGATTGGCATTAAATACAAGAATCTATTGGATTGCTGATTTGGGATCTTCCAAGTGTTTAAATGAAGAATTTGATACTTGTTCTAGTGCCATATGTGAGCCTGTCTTCTTTACTTCTCTTGTTTGTAGGTCTTGAAAACTCCAGTCTCTTTGGATATGCTTGGGCGCATTTTTAATGGTTCTGGAAAACCAATTGATAATGGTCCTCCAATTTTTCCCGAAGCATACTTGGATATTTCTGGCAAGTTATTCCTAATCTAATTCTTGGCATCTTCTTCTTCTATGAGAGGCATTCTCTTTAATATTTGCATGTGTGCTACAGGGAGTTCTATTAATCCCAGTGAGAGAACTTATCCTGAAGAGATGATCCAAACTGGCATTTCTACAATTGATGTCATGAATTCAATTGCCAGAGGACAAAAGATCCCCTTGTTTTCTGCTGCTGGTCTTCCTCACAATGAAATAGCTGCTCAAATATGTCGTCAGGCGGGTTTGGTGAAGCGATTGGAAAAGACTGACAATCTTCTCGAGGTAATTTGCAGGTTTTAGTGGCTAATCTGTTCTTACAAAAACCTTAACCAGGAACATATATAAATTAAAGTGTGAATGAAGATACATCGTTTGCCTAATAGAACGAGCCAAAAACAATAGGTCAGTGATGAATTCTACTGCAGAATCTTACACATTGTCTCTGCTATTATGTGTTAAAATATAATTTAACCAACTTTACTACCCTACTGTCTTGAAAGGTTAGAGAATTTGTTTTTTTGTTTTGTAAGAGAGGGAAGAAAGGAGGAACAGGTTCTGAGAGTGAAAGTTATCTTTTTAATACAACTTTCTTTCGGTCATCTGTATAAATTTTTATTAGTGGCTTGTTTCATTTGCAGTTATTTCCTCTCCCTCTAATGTCAGGATCTTAACGAGGAGATCTTGTCTACATTTTTCAGGATCAAGAAGAGGACAACTTTGCTATTGTATTTGCAGCTATGGGTGTAAATATGGAGACTGCACAGTTTTTCAAACGTGATTTTGAGGAAAATGGTTCGATGGAGAGAGTGACCCTTTTCCTCAACTTGGTAATTAATTGATTTTTTTTGTCAGCTCTATCGCTCAAAGAAATGATTTTTTGTATTCATAGGTTTGTTAATAATTTGATACTCTCTTCAAGTTCCAGTTTCTGAAACTTGGTCTGCCATGTTGTCCTACAGGCCAATGACCCCACCATTGAGCGTATTATTACACCTCGTATTGCTCTTACCACTGCAGAGTATTTAGCATATGAATGTGGGAAGCATGTTCTTGTCATACTTACCGATATGAGTTCGTATGCTGATGCTCTTCGAGAGGTGAGAAAAGATGTTTTTTTTCCACTTTCTGCTGTCTAGATCATACGTAATGGAATTTGAATTGGAATCAGCAAGCTTGGCTGTACGAACTCATAATAAGAATTCTGCCACAACCTTAGACTTTCCCTTTCCTATAAAGTTAATTGAGTGTATTGTGGTTTTTTTATTATATCATACTTTTTTGTATTAGTTCAAGCAAGTGCTTTCTCAGTCAAGTACATTTTTGCTTCATCTATGTGAGACATACTAGAACGTTGCTGCAGGTCTCTGCTGCTCGAGAAGAAGTGCCTGGAAGGCGTGGATATCCTGGGTACATGTATACTGATTTGGCGACAATATACGAGCGGGCTGGACGAATTGAAGGGAGAAGAGGGTCCATCACGCAGATTCCTATTTTAACTATGCCAAATGATGGTAATGTCTTTCAAACTTATCTTACTGGCCTTATATCATCCCTTGCTTTGGTTTCAATAGATGGCTTAGATCATTTTCTGTTCGAGCAGATATAACACATCCTACCCCAGATCTTACGGGATACATTACAGAGGGGCAAATATACATTGACAGACAGCTCTATAATAGACAGGTAAGCATCAAAAGATTCCAAAGACTCACCCCCCACCACCTCTCCCCCACCCCTC
>JANQBM010000221.1:41568463-41588927 GCA_025594535.1 Erythroxylum domingense
CATACATCCATGCAAGAGGATATGTGATATAACAGGATACGAGGTGTGTGCTTCTTCTGAGAACATGTGCTTACTATCTCATTAAGTGCAAGGTTGTGTAAATTTTATACTATGGTGCATTGCCAATGGTATGCGCAATCAAAGAATTGAACAAGGTTTGACGAGTTGATAAAGGGGGAAATCAGGTGACTTACCCGTACAATGAGTTGGTGAGGGACACGTTCTTTTGTAGATAACAGTTGTTGACATTGTTAATGTTTTCCTCCCATGGTTTCTACCCAGATTTGATGATACTTTGACCTGCAATTTCTATATCTAATGGTTTAGATTTTATTCTTTTCACGTTTCACAAACCCATATGAGAACTTTGAATGTCAAAACCTCTTAGTTTTCAACATGTACCTTTGAGTTGAGTTTTAGGCTACTAATATGTGCTACCTTACGTCTGGGCCGATAGTTCTGTTATTTGGCTCACCTTGTATGAATTTAAAAAATTTCAAAGTTGAGGTGGTTTCTTGGTTTGCACTTTCAAACTCTATAGGTGATGACATCTTGGACATTTACTTCATGGTGACTGATTCTGTCTCATATTGATGAGTGCTCTGATGGACAACATGTTCGATAAAGAACTTGGTTCATCTTTATTTGGAAGTTCACAAGATAGAAACTCTTTTTCTTCTAACTTTGGTCGAGCACAAGCACGACATCTATATGAGTAGGAAGAATAATTGACTGCTGGAGCTGCTCCAAAATTTAAGGACAGCTCTACGAGTTATTACCTTTCTTTTTGTTTCCAAAATCAGAATGTTAGTTTCATACCGGATGAACTTAAACTTTGACTTTGGTATCTATCCTTAGGCTAAGCTATACCAATACACAACATTAATTTTACTCATTTGAGAAACTTTACATACTGGATTTATCTTATTTACTCATTTGAGAAGCTTTACATACTGGATTTATCTTATAAATGTTCTTATTACTAAATGATTCCTGGAGTAATGCTGTCTGTTCATAAAAGTATTTTATCTTGATAGTACATAAATCATGTTATGTTTCAGGCACCCTACTATGATCCAAGAACCAAGCTCCGTTATGCGAGTGCTGATATCTTCAAGCTTGTAAGATCACTCCCAAATGAGTATGTGCAGAGATATCTAGCTTTAAGAAATGCGGCTATAGTTTTGAAATAGCTCAAAGAACTATCATTTTCCTTTGGTGGGAATTGAAATCTCCAATTTCTCTTGGTTTAACCAAAAGCAGGAAAAGATAATTTGTGGTAGTCTTTTTTTAATACAAGTGGACTCTGAATTCTTTTGCTATAACATTGATATCCCATCCAGAATTCTGCAGTTGTATCTTATGATCTAATATCCGTGTTTATACCATACTTATTCGTATAGGTTTCATTTTAAGACCACCAAACTGATTTAGAGGATTAATCCTTTTACCGATAAAAGGATTTAACAGATAATCATCATAGATTAAATAAACGTTCAGTATCGAGATATTACAGAATCAGTGGCATCTGTTAAAAAAATCTAAACAAGAGATGCAGAGACGAGTATAACAATTGCATGCATTTGTTGCTTTGGTCATAGAATGCAGAGACAAATCTACCAACTTGTCTTCTTGATCAATAACTGCGGTTAACATAAACTGGCTGTCTCTACATATCTTCTTGATCATTTCGATCCCGAACTATTTGTTGATCAAAAGTTCTTGTCAGCTTGAGGATAAGAAATTTCTTGTGCAGCTTGGTCGCAACCATTTACTAGAGAGTTTTTACGGCTTTCTGGGCAGACTCGTGAAAAGGTTTTTGTTGACATTGAACTGCACAAGGGGAAGAACTCTCAAATTCGATTGATTTTGAAGCAAGTTGTGAATTTATTTCTGAATCATCAGAACTAGAAACAGACATTACAATTAGCATCAGTAATCCGGTTCTACAGATGTTAGATGACATGTTTTGTGAACTACTCAGGATTCATCTTTTTATCTTGATTGGTTAAGGCTTCGGTTCAGATAATCTTTCTTGGATTCTGGTGGCCTTTATTCAACCGGTTATTCTTTTTTCTTTGGCTACTTGGATAATCTTTCCTAGACTCTCCATTGCCTATATTCGACCGGATATTCTTTGTTCTTTGGCTACTCAACTGGGAATCTGATCAAATCACAATGTAGAAATTTTTCTCCAGGAATATGAAACACAAACACACAATTACAAACAAGTAGAATCTGCAGAAGAGTATTCAGATAATGTACACTCATTCAAACATTTGCACAAGACAACTAAGATGAGTACAATTACTCATGACATTAAATCAACAAATCTAATTTGATTAAATCTCTAGCAACTAAAAGATAGCATCCAAGTAGAAAAATCATAAAAATGCAGAAGTATGAAATCTCAGCAACTTCTGAGAAATCCACAGGCAGCGGCAATAACCATCTTGACATCCCAAATCCAAGCGTTAAAAACCGTAACAAGAATCGAAAAAGTCCTAAACCTGAGGTTGGCCAATCTTCTGTTTTCGTCGAAAGCTTACAAATCTAAATCCACTATGGACAAAGGTTCTTATCAATGCCACCTCATCCAAAATCAAGCTTTTAAGTTTTTAATGCAGGCTAAGTTCAATTGGAACCCTTAATTTGACATTGAAAAGCTGGACATTTTGTCATGAACAACATAAAATCCAAATTTCAGAAACCAAAGAACGCCTAGTTATTACCAATTGGTTTTTCGAAATGCATTTAGCTTCAGGCATTAGGACAAAAAGATAGAGAAGAAAGAAGATTGCAACATAACAATAATTATAAACTTTTTCTACTTGGTGTAATTGTTTTCTAGATCCAAAATAAAATTCTGATTTGGATAAACAAAAATGTAATAAATATAAAGAATATTAAAAACTTCCATATGAAAAAATTACAAAATTTTGAAAAGATATGTTTTTTTCATTATTATTCTATTTGAAATAATTTTTTTCTTATCTTATAAGCGTTATAGATTTGTTTAGTAATCAAAACTACCTCGTCAATATGCAATTTCAAATCTCTCAAATTCCTCTTTTCTCTTTAAATTTCTTTCATAATTACATTACATTTAAACCAAAGTAGACTGAAATCTCACTTCTTTCCCAAGTTTATGCATGACAATAGCTTAGCATTTATTCTTGGTCCCTATTGTTTACAGCTTAGGTTCCACACTTCTAAAATCAACTTATCAAATCTGTATATTATATAAACATTGAAGTGTACATAGAAGGAAGTGTGCTGACTTCTTATACTGCATGCATTTCACAAGTGAGAAACTTATCTAAAATGGAGAAACTGATTTTTGGCTGCTTCAGACTCTATTCTGTCCCATTTTTGTTTCCTCTTGGCCTGCTCTTGGTGAGCCAAGTAGTTTTTGAGTTCCATTTCTTCCAAGCACTTTTCATATAGATTCGGATCAGCTTCTTCGAGCATGGTTTTGATGTTTTCTGTCAGTTGTTTCACACTTTTGCTCCAGTGCCATTTCAAGTTCTTTTCCATTCCCTCAACAACTACTGGGAACACTTCTTCCATTGACATGAATGCCATTTTCACAAACTGTTCGTTGTTCCAAACATATAGTGCACGTTCTGCAACCTGAAAATTTAAGTAGAACTTCGATAGGAATGGAGAGGTAGAGAAGAAAACCATATCAGATAGTTATAGCATATGAACCTCTTGAGTCACCCTTTTAAACCTTTTCTATCTTAGTAACCAAGATTCACTTGTATAAGACTGATGAACTAAGTTGGATATATATATTTTTTATTAAAAAACTACATTGGATATGGTAAGAAACAAACGATATGTCCTATGAGGTTTATGAATGTATTTGATTCTCCTGAAAATATTATCCTGAAGATTTTTGAAAACAAGGTGAATGAATTCCAGTAGATTCACAAAAAGCATTCAACAATAGTGTTACTGAGTATGCAAGAGAATCATGAAAAACTAATTCAAAAAGCTAATGGAGATTACCTGTGAGTTCCAACTGTTCAAGCACCTTGCAATCCGGGAACATATAGGCAAAGCCAGCCTTCTGTACTGACCAGGATCTACGTGTTCCACCAGTTCCTCCAACTCACCGATTAGCAGAACTTCCTTTTGGCTGCTAGCCACAGGCCAATACCTTATGATTGCTCGGATTACTAACCCGCCAATTGCCGGCTCCTTCTGCACAAATTGGCTAACACAATAAGCCAACTGCCGATGGTAAACATGCATACCCTTTGTCTTGTGGAAAGGAATAAGCACTCTCATCAAGAACAGCTTATGCTCCTCTTTCAGTGGAACTGTAAAGCCATTAATAATGCTTCCCCATATCTCAAGCATCTCGCTGATTCCACAGTGCCTTTCTGTTTCAAAAACGTGGCGAAAGAAGACATCATTCATTGATTTCCTCATGAATGACCTGTAGAAGGTGAATCTAGAATATATCCTATGGTAAACATTCTTCAGACTCTCTCTTTCTCTGGGGTCTTCAGACTGGAAAAGGCATAGAAGGTGCCGAACGAATCTTTCATCAATGTAATCACAAAGTTTCTTAGGATCCATATTTAGAACTAGCCTGAGTAGGATTTCATAAACAAGTTGCAAGTGTGGCCATGCAGGAACAAGAGTTGAAACAGTTTCTTCATCCTCAGGAAAATCGTTCACAGTAAAGCTGCTAGATGCAGGTAGAGGCCTGAAGAGGTTGACTGACAGCATAGATACCAGAGGACGCAGAATTTGATCAGGAATCGGCTTGTCTGAGGACTTTACCATACCAAGAAGCTGAATAAGGCCAAGTCTCTTCAATTCTTTGTCCGAGTAAGATTCTGAAGGATTAGTGAATGAAAAGAGCACACAACACCGGGAAATAGTCGACAGGATGTCTAAATTTTCAGAATCAAGGGTTTTTTTCCTGATGCTTTTGGAACTGAAACTATTGCTAAGGCTATCACTGAAAGGATCTAAATCAAGCAGGTGCTGCAAGGTGGTGGAAAACTTTCTTGGAGAGTATCTTGGAGAGTTACTGTGAGCACCCATTTTCTCCTGCCACGTACGATTACTTTGCTTTTGTGTCCCTCCTTTTAGGTTGCTCCCTTATGCAGGCCTTCAACCACTCCTATAGAGATCAATAATGTTCAGGAATCAGAGAGTTTCCTGAACAAGTTCTTGTTGTCGTCAAAGATGTTGGAAGGCAGAGATCATTCCTTGGGGTTTCAATCTTAAACATGAGAACCACCAGATGAGGACAAAAGCTCTTGTAATATCCAATGATGAGCAACAAAAATTTTCCCACCAGTATCAGATTAGGCAATATAATGTCAGGATCAAGGATCAAAGTTTTCTTTGCCCCTCATTGGCTTTAGACGCGTAGATATCTCCAATATTGTAAGAATTGATGGTACTGACAGCTTGTTGCAGCTCATATGGGATACCAGCAAGAGGACAACCATACCAAACCAAAATGTAGCACCTTCAAATGTGCCTGACCAGCCAATCAGGTTCCTGCAAAACATAGAACCTGAATTGGAGAAGAAATTTTGAGGAAAGAAGTTTCAGATTCAGTGTTTGAACTAGTAATGGCCCTTCCTTGTTGAGGGAAAAATGGCTAGAATATGGTTCTGCTTTGAATCTAACATTCCTGTTCATGTCAGGACAAGGAGGAGAGACCTTATCAGTATATAAGTAGGTAAAATGAATAAAAATTTCGATATACGAAGAACTTCTTCCTCAGACTGCAATTCAACTTCCATGAACAAGATACAATCACCTGGGGGATAAGATCATGTTGCCTTTTCTCCATAAAAACTAGTAAATGCAAAGGCTATGAAAAGAACCACAATCAAAAGGGAAGCCTGACTCGTTTAGAAGGGTACTAAACCGTAGTTCCGGACAAGGTTTAAGGTATTATGTCGGTAACAATATATTGCCATTACCAACTATGAGCCAAAAGTTAAACCTGTACCTTCCAAACCATTAATAAGCAGGTTTACATACAGATAAACTAAACCAAATGCTAAAATAGCATCAAAATTGTAGATTTACACAAAAGGAAAAGAAACAGGAACTCGTTGCTGACAGTTCACAGTTTGTTACATTGATCATTAGCAAAAATGGAAGTTTGAAAGGTTACAATTCTTTGAGAAGCTGAGCCGCCTTTTTTTCTCAGCATATGCAAGACAAGGTTGCAATATTAGACCTATAACCACAGCAATCATACTGATAGCTACGACTTTGAGGGAAGCAAGTGCCAAAACCACTAAAATTAGAAGGGTTGGAGGGATACACATCAGAATTGCTCCAGCTGTCCCAACAGGTATCTTATAAGGTCTTGGTGCAGTAGGACTTTTGATTCTCAGTTTAATGAATGCAATGAATTCCATAATCATTCCGAAACAGTATAAGAAGTTTTCTGCAGCTACAATCTCCTGAAAGCTCAACCACGAGAGCAAAATCACACCAGACGCAGAGAATAGAATCCCAGTAAGAGGAGTTCCATAAGGAGACCTCTTGGCAAAGAATTCAGGAAGCAACCCGCGTTCAGCCATTCCAAGAAGTTGAAACGAATCGCTGCTCATCTCAGCCACAAACATTCCCATGTTTGACACAGCAGAAGCTCCTTGGACCCAAGATCTTAACCAAACACCTCCCATAATTTCAGCTACTTCTGAGAAATATCCAGAAGACCACAATTCCCGATCAACTGGAATCGCTCCAGTGCCTATCAGGATCGGAAAGAAGTATCCAAAAACAACTAAGATAATAGCATAAAAAAGAGCTTTAGGGAGAGTAGTGCTTGGATTTTCCACCTCCCCTGCAAGAGTACTGATCGAGTCCCAGTAGTTGAGATTCCAAAAGAGGACATTCAAGTACAAACCCCAGTCCACAGTGCTCACGTCTGCCACAAGCCACCTTGAAGGCTTTATTTTAGGAATTGACACAAGTCCCATGAAGACAAAGGGAAGAAGTGAGAACACTCCTAAGATTATGGAGAGCCATCCAACAATGGATAATCCTCTATAGTTCAGGTATGTGAGAGCTACAGTCAATACGAGAATCACTATTATTCTAGGGAAGCCACCCTCTAGGGCTGGAATTGCTGACTTCAGATAATCTAGGAACAGAACTGGATACAATGCATTATCAATAACCCCACTTAGCCATTTCATCCAACCTTGCTGGAAGCCCCAGTATGGTCCCAGAGCTGATGAAACCCAGACAACATACCCACCATTCTCAGGAAACATAGTACCCATTTCTGCAGTTATTAACGCTTCTGGGATGCTCCAAATGATTGGGAACAACAAGAACCCAAGAAGGGCTACGAGTGGTCCACCTGCTTTGACACTGTCTTCCACACCAAATGGTCCTCCAGAAACTTCATAGAAGATCAGAAACACAAGTGGTAAAACTGAAACCCTCTGGTACTTATCTAAACTTGTAGAAGATGCATCCCCTAAAACCACATACTCAGCATTGTTGGACTCTGCCATGTGAGCAGAGTTTTGTTGCTTCTGCAAGCAACATCAAGAGAAATATTGTCTACGAACTTCTATTCAGAGAGTCATTAAGAACTCAAATCATAAGATACAAAGAATGGCATTATGGATTAGAGTGAATTCTTCAAGAAATATAAACATTAACCAAATAAATGACATTCTTAAAAGATCCAACAGACAGAGATCCACTTTCAACTAATGCCAGCTAAAGGTTTCAGCTTTTCTCAGACCCAGAAAACAAAACACAAACAGGTTCACAACAACCGACTAGAAAACCGAAAACAAACAAATGGGGTGTAATGGATTTCGTTTCTTCAAATCCATAACAACGAAAACAAGAACATAAAAGTGAACTAACTTTGTTTCTTGTCTAATATTAGCACATTCATCGTTCTTAACTATCCAACATAAAAGAACACGGCTTTACCTCTCTTCTGGGTTGGTCGTAGAAGAAAATCTTAGTAGTAGACAGAAGATGAACAATGAAAACTTAAACACTCCAAACAAATACGAAATTCTAAAAAGTTATAAAAAAAAAGACCATGTGTCAGCATTACAAGAAGGGACAGTGTGACTTGGACACCACGTGTCTTGTCCTCAGGTCGCCACTCCATTTCAGCGCCTCACCTGTGACTCTCATAGTCCTTTGCTTAGTGAAGAGAAGACATGAAACATGAAAAGATAACTCCTTTACAGTCCTTGAACAGGATTTGATCCTAACCAAGTTCCTACTCATTAGTGCAAGATGAAATTTCATCACTTTTATCTTCTGTACCAAGTAATCATGATCATGATTCAGAAACTATATGGTTTTAATGCTAAGTATGAAAACCTAAAAGAATTTCGGTTGCTTTTTTGTGTTAGATTCTTGTCATAAGAACCTTAACGAGTAAAGAATTGATTAATCAAAATAATATAGTTTTATTTAAAATTTAATCATATCGACAGTTATGATAATTTTGCATTAAATATAATTTAACAGTAGTCTTCTACATTTCACAAAAACGACGAAAATTTCATCATCAAAACACCTGCCCACCATCTGTTCGCTAAAATTCCCCACATACCCTAACCTACATGACCATCATGATTTGGATAATGAAAATGAACTTAAGTAAGCCCTAAACACCTGTGGATCCGAAACCTCCTTCACCTCTCACAGTGGCGTCCAAATCCTCAACCTCAACAACCTCTGGAGTGATGATCTTCTCTATAATAAGTTGCGCAATGCGATCACCCTTTTTAACCTGAAAATCAACATCAGAATGATTGAACAGTATTACTCCAACTGGGCCTCTGAAATCCGCATCTATCACTCCCGCACCCACATCAATCGAGTGTTTCCATGTCAATCCCGACCTTGGGGCTACGAAGAAGCAAAACCAGGATTCAGAAAGAGGAAACCTACGCAACCAATGGCATAATCTGAGAGACGAGTGATGATCAGTTAATTACCGATACGAGCGTAAGTTCCTTCAGGTACAGCAATGCTCAGGTCCGTTGGAATCAGAGCTTTTCCTCTGGCAGGCACTTTGGTATCCATCGCACTACACAAACACACACACAAAACAAGAATGAAAGTCGCTTACAATACTCAAACCCAGTTTATGGTTTCTTATAGACGTACCTAGAGAGGTCATATCCCGCAGAAAGAGGGGATCCTCTGGTGGGCAATACGGCGTTCTCTGATAGCTTATTCACCTTGAATAAAGGAACGGCACGGTTCAACCCGTCAAGCTTTGGGATCTTCAGGCATGGCTCTTTGATGTCGTTTCCATTTTCATTCACAACCGCTGCCTGAGACATCGTTGAAGTTCGTGATATGGATTTGAAACAGAGAAAACTAATTGGGAAAAAGGGCTTGGAACCTAGAGAAAGACATGTTTTAGGAATTCATAGAGAGATGCCCCCCAGAATTGAATATTTCGAATCGCGTCACGAATTCCCGCCATGACTTGCTCGGCAAGCTGTGGAGTCTGGACGAGGACGAGCGGTATTCCCACAGTTATTATTGGGCTCAAACCAGCCCGTAAGTGTTGGACTTTGCTGGACACGTTCATTATGATGGATCCTATTTAGTATTTATTGCTCTTTAGAGGTAACAATGAACCAAATTGGGTCAGGCCCGAGACTAATTGGACTAGAGCCTGAATTATTATTTTTCAATGGTCAAAACGACATCATTTTGTTGTTACTTGGCAGGTCAATTATTAGGGCACAATGGAGCCGTTCATGGATTGTTGTGCCCCGCTGTGCCCGATAGATCCCAGGGATGGCCGAGATCTTAAGGACACAGTAGAGTATAGCAAATCTGCTTCCGAATTGCTATCCCGTATGGTAGGTGCGTTTAAGTGACGTGTTCAAATCAACTTATATTAATAAGCTTAATGTGTCTTTTTTCTAAATTAATTGCATCTAAATTTCTTTTCTGGAAACCTAATATTATGAACAGGTCCCATTTTTATTTTTAGTATGGTACAATATTCGTTCTGATCAAGGCATCGTTTTGGATATTTTTTAAAAAATACAAAATAGTTTTTGAATTTTTACAAACTGCAAAATAATTCTTTAATATATTGTACTATATAATTTTTAATTTTACGCCAATTCTGACTCAAAAACGAATAGTGAAATAAAATTGAAATAATAAATATTTCTTTATTTCTATTAATATTATTTTTATATATTTCAAGTATAACAGTAATTATAATTAATAATAAAGGATACATATATAAATTTGAGTTCAAAAATTATTAGATATGTAGATACAAAATTGTCATAATTGTGGATATAATTATTAATTAGTAGGAAAATATCTCTAGATTTGGACAAACTAAATATTATATGTTCTTATCAAACATAACACATGCTTGGGTTACTATAATAATTAAGAATAATGAATATGTTAATTAAAAATGATAATGGACTCGATTTGAACTCGAATTAAAAATAAATTTGATTAAATATATTTTAATTTGTTAATTTTAAAGTAAATTAACTCAAATTTTTTAGGATTAATTAAGTCAAATTATTTTAAGTCTAAATTTAATTGAATTTAAATATTAATTTTTGATTTTTTGATATGCTTAATTGCTTAGTAATAATTTGCAATTTAAACCCAAATTGGTAAAAAAAAACATTCAAATAACAAACAACCCAATATGGATGGGGATGTCAATGAGCCGAATCAGGTCCGGAGCAAAATGTTAAGTAGCGTTTGTCCTTAATATTTTAAAATAAAAATAAAAAATGACGTCATTTTTATTGTTGCGATCAGGTCACAAATCAAGCCGAACAATTTTGATTCGTGACTTGCTCGTAGCCTGGTCAACCTAAATCGGGCGAATGAGCAAGTCCGAATTTAAGATTCCTAATCATGAATTTGTCTCAAAGAATAGTCTCACAGGGATGACATCCAAACTTGTCCTTATCACAAAGTATGAATTTAAGAGATATGTTTTATTGAATGTGACTTCAATTTTTGGTTGATAATTCGGTAACTTTTTTAAATAATTAATAAACATTGTAATTATTATTTTATTTTATGCATTAAAATAATGCTATTTAAAATATATATATATATATATCGTTTCAATTTTAACTCTATATTATTTTAAGTGATTCGAACATATGATTAAAATTTTCAACCAGTTCAACTGTAAAAATTTTGAATTATTTAACTCTTCGATTTGATTTACTTGTTGTCAAAAACCGATTAAATAATAAATCCTTATAAATAAAAATAAATCAATTGATTTTTATTTAACGATTTATTCTTTTTAATTAAACTTTAAATTTTTTAATAGGTAAGAACAATATATTTTAATTATATTTTAAATTTCATTTAATCTTTAGTTGATTTTATAATGGTCTAATACTGGGTGATACAAAGGTCATTTTGGGACTCGAACTTTCACCGAAGCTGATCGCCAACACCCTTTACACGACAGCCTTACTTAGGTCCACTTAAGTAAAACTTCAGCCTTCAACAATCCTCGAAATGTTTACTTCGCACACTCGAATAAACAATACTACGAAAGCAATAAAGTAAAAGCAACAAAGGAACACAAAAGAGATACATTCAAAACAACTTGTATATTACTTTCTTTCAAAAGATTACAAGGAATGCTCTCTCTCTCAATGAATTGAGAGGAAAGCTCGAATGAGCGACTCTAACTGATAAGATATAATCTACAAGATAACAGAAAGATAGAGTTTACCAAAAAAACTAACATCCTTATCCTCAAAGATCTCTAATATCTTCAGATGTTGAGTCGTACTATAACTTTAAGTGTTCATCATCGCCACCTCATCCAAGATCTTCTCACGATCTCTATTTGCTGATAATGCAGTGTGATATTGCCGAAGCCCATATAGCGCACTGGTTTAATTCAATGCTTCTCACAACAAGTTCGTTAGTCGTAGTCCATTCATCCGAGCATAGGTCAAGTCTTTAGTCCATCAAGTCCTTAGCCTGGGTCGAGTCAATCTTCATAAGGTCTGAGACTCTACTAAAATTCGCACCAAGTTCGATCCTACTTGCCCATGTTTGCTTTAGTATTTTCGCATGTCTTTCTCATGCATGTAATTTAGCTAACCTCCCTCCTAAGGCTCCTCATAAAAGTTGCTGAAAAATGCTCCGAAATTTAAGAGTCTAATATTAAGGATGGCAATTAGGTCGAAGCTCTGTTCAGTCCATCCTGACCTTGGCTGTAGTCAACGGGACAGGTCCGAGTTGACAAGACATTGGGCCTTGTTTTTTGGAAAAATTGAATTCCTAGCCTTTGGGCTTGGGCTCGAGGCTCGAGCTCAAGTTATCTAGGTCAGGCCTTACTTTTTTAAACAAAACAATATTATTTTATTGAAAACAATGTCATTTTGTATTTTTAATTTTAAAAAAGTTTAAGCAGGGCTAACTTGGGGTCGCACTAAGACATGCTGCCTTGAGCTCGGACCTAAGTAGAGCTCAATTTGACCCATTATTATCTTTATTTTAAACCTTTCAAATCTTAAATATTTTTCTTATAAATTTAACTTTCGGTCTGATTTTAAAAAATTTGACTTGAACCTAAATTTATCCAAATTTTAGATCAAGATTAAACCATATTTAATTAAATTTAGCCTGACTTAATCCGTTATCATATTAATTTATTAATTAAAATGATATAATTTTATTCTTAACTTAAAATTCAATTAGACCAAACTCAAAATATAAAAATAAGGAGTCGGATTGTCCTATAATTCAACCCCGAACCCGACCTGGCTCATTTCATTCCTATTTCATCCTACTCGACATAACTCTCGGAGATTCTTTCCTATTTTGTACTGATTCACTACCAAATCACAGTGTTGCGAATTCCTACAGACTCCCTCCTACTGCTCATGTCTACAGATGAAACCAGAAAAGAAGAAAGCTTGAAACTCCATTAATGGAAGCTATATAAATTCTAACTCAGCTTCGTGCATAGCATAATCTCACATGTCTGTCTCATAAAACCGATCTCACACTTTGCCATCTTCCATCTCCTCTCCAAATCAACACCATCCTCATGCCAGTAACCTGCCAGACCAAAGAAAACTTATATGGAACCTTCAACAACTGTTATATCTCAGAACTCATCACCCAATCCAAATCCCGACTCGACCTTCCTCGAACACAACGGCTTCAACCACCATTCCTCGTTCGTCGAAGTAGAGATGACCACCGTACAGAGCGGTGGTGGTGGTGGTGGGTACACGAGTTTGCGGGATATATTGGCACCGTCATCGTCGTCTCCGCCGTCGATCGTCTCGCCGACCCACAACTCGAGCTGGTGCGAGATACCCATCAAAAACCCACTTGTAAAGCACGCGGCTTTGGCTTACTTGCAGCCCATGTCAACGCCTCCGGAGGTTGGCGATCGAGGGCTCTTCGGGGGATTGAAGGAGAAGTGTTGCGGTGAATGCGGGTGTCTTGAGTGGCTAGCCGGAATCGTCGTGAAGCCGTTCAGAGACGTGATTTGGGAGAGGAGTGAAGAGATCGACGGCGGGGATGATGACGTAAAAGCCGAGTGATGGTGATGTCACCGGACGGTGAACGGAAATGTTTTTCCTCTGTATGCTCGTCAACTTTGACTGGCAGATAGTGGCGGACTTGTAAATAATGATTCTTTCCCTCTCTCGTTTTTTTTCTAATTATTAATTTTATAACTTTTAGATTGATTGATTGATGAGGAAATGCTTTTTGATATTGTTATAAAACAACATGAGTGTGTTAGGCACTTTTTCTTTTCTTTGATTTTGTTTTAAGTTAATAGATAAATGTTTGAGTTAATCAAAATTTAAAATGATACAATTTTTTCGGAATGAAAGAGGCGATTTCGTAGTTTTTACTTTTGTGAGACCGAACTTAAACTTGTGTTCGAAAGATAGCTATCTATATATTGATAAAGGATGTATAGATTCTCGAGAAGAGAGGAGTCGTGATGGTTTCTCTCGTACTGTCAAGTCTAAAATATCTTTTTTAAGATATTTATATAAAAAAGAAAAGAAAATAAAAATAATTGTTTGAAATCGATTCCAAGTTAAAGGATTGAATATGAATTGATAAATTCAAAAAATTTAACCTAAACCGATTTCAATTAAATCTTAAAATAACATCATTTTTATAATTTTTAGAATGTTTTATCAATTGAGATGAGTTTGAGAACAAAATTAATCCGAGCTTGATCTAAAGTTAATGAATCAAGTCAAGTTTAATTAATTTTAAATCGAATTCAATAACGTCGACAAATTAGTTAAATTTAGCCTAACCGGGTCAAAATCAACATATTAAAATAAAATTTAACAAATATAAACTTTAGATTGGAAAAACAATTCTCTATGAACCTGACCTCTTATCAGTCTTAATTTAAAAGCAATGTCCCAGAGCTAATGTGGCAGTTTTCAGACCAAAGTTCTCATCCAACAACCAAAGTTCACATTTAATATCTTATCATTCTTAAAAGATGTCATTTAATGATTGGTTTGGTGGAAATTTCCATTCCTCTTTCTTTCTCTATAATTAATCTCCTTGGCCCTTAGTTTGTGTTCGTCCATTCACTCTTTTTAAGTTTTTTTAAGTTTTGGTCATATCAGTGCAACTTCTAAGCAGAGAATTGCGAATGATAATGGGTCGGGTTAGACCGAGAAGTCCGACTCGAAGTTTGGGTGAACTAGTGTCCGTTTAGTGAATCACCCAAAAGGATGAAAATTTATTTTATGTCAATTTTCTGATATGAAAAATCTGCTTGAGTATATCTATAAACGTACTTGTTCAAGTGGGCATATAATATAATCTCAAGCAGCTTTAATGGAGTCCACTCAAGTGACCAAACAGATAAATGTGCGACATTGTGTTAGCAGAAATATCATCAAGGAGAATTCTGTCATACAATTATCAGTAATCCCGGCACGAACAAGGTCCGCGTCAGAAATGACCAAATATCTTCAAATCTCCAAGAATTATTTCTCTTTTTGTGATCTGTGATATCTTCTTTCTGGAATTATGTCAATCTTCACATGTTTAATGGAGTCCCCATCAAGTGACCAAACTGATAAATGTGCTTCATTGGGTTAGCAGAAGGACTATCAAGGCTTGATTACAAGGACTCTGTCGAACAATTACCAGTAATCCCGACACGAACAAGATCCGTCACGGAAATGATGAAACATCTTCGAATCCCCCAGAATTATTTCTCTTTTTGTGAATTTTGATATCTTCTTTCCAGAATTATGACAATTTTCACATATTCTTGTGTTTTTTCTAACAATCACAGGATTTCCAACTTCTGTAGAGATCAACCCAAAACAGATGGCCAGTTTGGCACTGTGAGTTTCTGGTGATTTTGCTCTTCTTTTAATTAAGTCTTTTGGTCTGAATTTGTTAAGAGAATGAACATATCTGTCTTCTTTCAAGACAATATCCAGCACATAATATATGGTGTTCTTTTGGGTGTGGGACTTGTCCTGATTGATGAATCTGTGTCTTTTCCCACTGATCTCAACTGTACTGCACCCGATTGTCTTCGATATCCCGTTCTTTTCCATCACGTATTTAATCCGTTTTACATCCTCCCACCTCCCAGCTTCAGCATACATATTGGCAAGTAAGACGTAGCAACCTGTATTATCATGTTCCAAAGAGAAAATTTCCCTAGCTGCAAGTTCTGCCAACACTATATCATTGCTTTTCCTACATGCAGCTAACAAAGAACCCCAGATTCTGGCTGTTGGAACCATGTGAATCTCTTCAACAAAACGCCTGGCTGAATCCAGATTCCTCGTACGACCGAGAAGATCTAGCATACAACCGAAATGCTCTATACCAGGGTCAATACCATGCTGAGTTTTCATGGAACTGAAGAACTCCCAGCCTTCATCAACTAAGCCAGAAATGCTGCAAGATGACAGCAGGGAAACAAAGGTGCTCCTATTTGGTTCAAGTCCTTTCTCCTTCATTTCTGAAAAAAACTGGATCGATGTGGCTCCAAACCCGTGAATAGCATAAGACATCATTATCGTATTCCATGATACAACATCCTTATAGATCATGTGATCAAAAATTTTTCTTGCACTCTGGAGATCTCCACATTTGGCATATGTGTACATGATTGAATTTGAGATGGAAGTGTTTGGAACTAGTTCTGACTTTATGATATAAGCATGAATCTGCTTACACTCACAAATTAACGCTAAATCAGCATAGGCAGGTAGGATACCTGCAATTGAAACTGCATCTGGTTTATGATGCACATACCAGAGGTCTTGAAACAAATCCAGAGCTTCTCCATTCCGTCCATTCTGTACATAAGCAGAAATCATCGCGTTCCACGAAACCAAATTCTTTTCATGCATTTGAGCAAATACACATTCTGCCAATTTCAGCACTCCACATTTTCCATACAAGTCAACTAGAGCAGTTTCCAAGACTATATGGGGGACATGGTTTCTCCTAATGGTGTATCCATGGATAGATTTACCTGTCAATAATGCTTCCAATTGTGAACAAGAAGGAAGTAAATTAATCATCGTAACATTGTCTGGAATCAAGTTATCCTCCTCCTGCATCCTTTTCAAGCAAGACAATGACTCCAAATGATGAGCATTTAGACTATAAGCACCAATCATGGCATTCCAAGCCACAATGTTTCTAGAGAAGATCCTGTTGAATACCCTGTCTGCATAATTGACTTCACCACACTTGCCATACATATCAACAAGTGATGTCTGTACCATGATCTCCAATTCAAGCCCACTTCTAGTAGCTTGGCAATGTATTTCTTTTCCACTACGAAGAAAAACCTCCATCGAACAAGCACCAAGAGAACTAATCATGCTAAATTTGTCAGGTTTCTTTCTCATATCCAACATTTCTCTAAAACATATCAATGAGCTCAATCCATCCCCAACGGCTTGATACCCACTGACCATAGAGTTCCAAGAAACCAAGTCCTTGACAGCCATCCCCTTAAAAACTTTCTCCGCAAGCTCGATCAATCCAAGTTCTGCATAAAATTCGATAAGAAAATTACAAATATAAACATCCAAATCCAACCCTTTCTTAATCAACTTTGCGTGAATCTTTTGACCCTCAACAAAACACAACAACTCACTGCACGCCTTAATCACAAAAGGGAAAGTAAAATTATCACTTCGGACCCCCTCATTTTCCATCTTATAATAAAACTCAATCGCTTCTTGGAACAACCCAGAGTTAAAGAAACCTCTAATAACAACATTCCATATGTAAGTCTCCGAGCGATTCATTTTCTCAAACAAATAGAGCGCGTCGTCCATCGACCCTCTATCCGCAAAAGCTTTAAGAGCCCTTAAGAGAGTGAGACTATTGAGTTTGACCCCACGAACTAAACAAGTCCTTTCATGGGTTTGTGTTACTTTACCGGACCTTTTTTTTCTCAACTTTGAAGAAACTTCCAGCGCTTGAACTGCATTCCGAGTTTCCATTCCCTTCCGGGACAGGTTCTCCGGTGAATACGAACCGTAAATGCATCTCCAAACAAACGGAGCTGCCATTTTTCTCGCGGATTCAAGGTTGAGAAGACGGTGGCTTCAGATACTCATGAGTCGCTTGCTTGTAGCGTTACGTTAGGGCGGGGAAGAGAAGTGACCGTTAATTCAGTTGCTGTAGATGTAACTATAACAATCAACGGTCAACGTGTTTAAATTTATGCTGGCACGTGAGAGTAAGGCGTAATCACGTGGTGTAGATATCATGAACCGTGATGGAGGCCGTGGGCCCTTATCTGATCTTAACCGTACAAGAAGTCCAATTAAATTCTATCCATAATTGCATGATTGTCATCATTCTTCTCTTATATGTATTTATTCCAATTAAACTATGCATTGTGTATGATTATAGGCCTTCTTTGATTGGCATAGATTTTTCGTGAGAAAGTAATTTTTTCTTAAAATTTATATTATCTTATTTGATTCTTTTTTTTTTTTAGTAGTTAGGAAAGTAAAAACTTTCTCAATATAGAGAAAATAGTAACACTTTACATGAATTTTAAATCTCATTGTTCCCTTTGGTATTTAGATTACTTTCCTCATAAATTTAATCTAAAAAATACGTTAGTCAATTCAATCATTCATTCTCTCTCAACTCTACGACAATTCTTTTATAAAACCCTACCTTCTCTTCAACTATTTTTATTATTCTCCTGTTAGTAGGATTTTGGATTTTGGATTTTTTTTCAATGTTAGAAAAATTTTGATATTTGATTTAAATTTTAAGATTTATTTTTGTACTAGGTTGAGGTTTTTTTAGTATTTTTCAATACTATATTTATAATATAACAGTGTTATTTGATTAGAATATCATAAATGAAAAAAATTAACATTTAATTATACAACTTGTATTACAAATTAACATTATTTAATAGTTTCAATTTTTATTTAGTTTGTAGGTATATAATTAAAAACATAAGTCAAAATTAAATTACATTTCATGAAATATTGTTGCATACCAAACATTACAATAAGAATTCAACCAACTTTCTTATTTAAATTTTTATAAGTATCTAAATATGTGAATATCTTTACTTTCCATAGATTTATTTTCTGAAGAGTCAGATTCTAAATTCACTTTACTTTTCGGCCAAAAAAACGAGGCCATGATGTTTTCTTGTTCATGGTCTAAAGTTTTATATAGAGTTGATGGCTAGGTCGGATCGGATATGTTAGGCATGATATCAGCTTGAAACCTTATGCTCATGCCCTAGAGTTGATAGTTGGGTCAAGCCAATCCGAAGCCCAACAAACCTAAACAGTTTAAAGGTTGACCTAACTTAAATTTTTTATTTTTAAAATTAAAAACAAAAACGATTTCATCTTATTCAAAATAACGTCACTTTGCTTATAACTTTAAAGCTTCAACTTGGGCCTATTTAGACAACTTTAAAGCTTCAAGTTGGGCCTATTTAGACAATTTGAGACCTAGCTCAAATTAAAGCTCAAAAAATTGGAAAAAAAGTTTAAATTTAGATCTAAAATTTGATCAATTTAGGTCAAATCAAATCGATTACATCAAGTCGGAGTTCAGGTACGAGTTTAACCCGAAAACTTCAAAAGTTTAAGAATATGAAAAAAGTTTATTCGATAGACTTAAAGTTAGAATTCAAACTTATTCAACTTGAAATTCTATGTATAATTATTATGATCCTTTGATATGATAAAATAACATCATTTTGGATCTAACTGGGATGGACTTAGCTCGAGAAAAAAGGTCGGGCTAAGCTTAGGCTTCCCAATGTCATCCCTAGCTACTTCAAGGCTCCTCAGGTATGCACTCAAGTACTGGAATCCATGAACGTTGCTTGCTTTCCTTCGTGACTCTCAAAAGATGCTTTCTTCTTAGAACATTCAAATGCTCTTCCACCATCTCCATCATTTGCTTCAGGTCTTGTTTTCTCACGACCAGCTTCATCCTCACAACCCCACCTTCACTAGTTTGCGAAACCATAGTTCCGCTATTAACGTGCCCGAAGGTTTTCTCCAACAGATTGTTCTTCAAACTCCTGCTTCTTGATGATCGAAAATCTCTCCTGGAAAACCCTTTTCCTTCTGTTTCAACTCTCAAATCCATAACCTCTTACTGCTAAACTCTTGGTTTGAATCATGCAAGTTTCTTGTAGCTCTCTGAACCTGAATCTTTACTTATAGAACCTAAATGGACTTGGAAGCACTAAATTATAAGGTCGGTTATTAAAAAATGTGATATCAGATTAAAGTCTAAAGAGTGGGTTTTTAAAGTTGATAATCTTATACCGATCACATGTTTCTGCAGTAGAAAGCAAGAAGAAGAGCTGTACCAAATCCAGAACTTTGACTTTGTTGGTTATCTGTCAAATTACTTGCATGTGAGGGCAGGCTCACATGCAAATCCTACGATCCCGCAGGAGTTAGGTAGTAAGCATGGCAACGACTATGTCAGATCGTTACTTGATCCGACGATCCGACTTGAGTTAATCCTTTCACACGTCGGCTTGAATTCGACTAGAACCTTAGATTACCAACTCTATTGGGTGCAATGCAAATATTTCCAACAATTCTCTTAGCCACCGTAGGTGCGTACCCAATAGAGTTGGTGCAAAGCCCGGCCGACCCTTTCACAAGGCAGCTTGAGCCCAATCCAAATGTTTCCAAATTTCAGTAGAGCTTTTGTCAATAGAGCTTTTGTTAGTAGAGCTTTTGTGAGAAGAGCTTTTTTAAAAAGTCAGTTGACTGTTTGGCTGTCAATTAAAAAATAGCTTTTTAAAAAGAGCTTCATGCAGTAGACTGTTTGACAACATAAAAATAAAAAGCACTTTTATTAATTTTAACTACATTTTATTTTATAATAAAATTATTTAAAATATATTAAACAATATACAAAACAAAATATATTAATTATTATATAATTT
>JANQBM010000221.1:41606243-41654915 GCA_025594535.1 Erythroxylum domingense
CCTTCTCGATCTCTCTACTCTCTACAGTATTATAACCATCGTACTTTGCTGTGGTTCAGAGCAATATAACCTCCATAGTTCTATTTTTTATAGTTGCTGTTTGTGAGTACTTGAGCATATATGTGTAGTAGCATGAAACGTGGCGCCATAACAACGGTAGATAACCATGGTAATGCTCTTTTAGCTGTTGGATGAAGGTGGGTGGAACCTCATGATAAATGACACTAATGAAACCTTTTAGAACATGACTTCAGAACATTGTAGTGAAAAAGCTTCCAATTAGAGGAAACAAACTAATAAAATGACAAAGTTTGGATCAAACCAATGAATCCACCATCAACATTAATATCATCAAAGATGGAAAGAGAGGAAATTTCTTCAAACCAATGAATCCAACATCAACATTAATATCATCAAAGATGGGAAGAGAGGAAATTTCCTTTGGGAACATTTACATGATTGATTTTGACATATTATGATGTTTATTTTTTTATAATTAAGGTTGATTTTCAGGTTAGATATAAATCCGGTTCAAGAAGGGTTTGGACTAGGGTTTAGACCCGAACTTAACACATTTTTTCAAATGTCAATAAAATAAAATAAGTTTGATGATACTTAGATTCAAATACATGTTTAAGTAGTAGAGTTAAGATTTGAAATTTATTTTTGAACTAGAGTTTGTGCTCGTTAAATTAGAGTCAACTTTAAAAAATGAGCTTAAGTATTTAAGTTTAAATTTGAAATTTATTTTAGGGCCAGAGCCCGGGCTGAGCTAGACTAGACTGTTGCCACCCTAATTTTTAAGTGCAACTCATGGAGTGTAAATGAAATGGCAAAAATTGGAGTAAACTAAGGCTGTCTCTCCTAGGTTGGTAAGAGACATTTTTGAGAAATTAAAGTTCAGACAAAGGAAATCTGTTTGTTCACTTTGGTTTAACCGACAAGACAATTGTCCTGAAGCAACTTGGTACAGGAACTAGGAGACAATTAAACATTGAGTTTGAGTTTACAACTTCTGAAAGAACTCTAACCAGTTGACTTTCTCAGTTGGCCAACTTTTTCTCAATCTTTATGACCTTAAGAAAGATGACAAGGTAGAAACAGTATGCCAAAAAACCCGGAAACTGAATCGAATTCGACTGATCTTCCGGTACACGGGATATTGATTCTGCAGATGAAAATAGTCACCACAATATGGCACAAATCCATTTGATGTATGTTTCAACCTCCAGCTAATCTGTAGGAACCAAATACCTGGAAATGGTCAGGGGTGAAATTGTATCAGAGTTTTTGAATTCTAAAATCATACAGACCTAACTTAGATACAACTACTCTATAGAATGACTGATGCAGGAAACTATACTGACACTTGCGCATAATGAACGAGACGTGTATTGTGATTATCTTCGTATTCTCAAAGGCCCTTACCTTGATGGTAACATATTAGTCCTGGGGATACACCTTTGTCTTTGAACCAGATTGGTAACTGATGTACCTAGGAAGGAATTATACAATTCTTCACCAATTTCCCACATCGGTTTACTCTTTTGGGCATGGAAACCTGGAAGAGTGGCCATTCCATAATCTCGCAAAGTTGAAAGGTTAACAGGTGCCACAAATAAGCATTAGTAGCCAGAATCAATCCAACTTCGTGCTGTTTGTTTCTGGATATTGTTCCTTTCCATCACCCCTCTAATGTCTGCTGCATCATCCCAACACCCCATATTAGCATACATGTTGTGTAGCAAGACATAAGGAGTCGAACTCTCTGGTTCAAGTTTCATCAATGCTTCAGCTGCAACTCTAGCCATCTCTACATTGTTGTGCACCCTTGAAGCACCCAGTAATGCACCCCAAACAGCCTTGTCTGGCTCAAAAGGCATGCTTTTGATCAAATCCAGGGCCTCCTCGAGTTGTCCGTGCCGACCAACAATGTCGACAAGGGAGGCAAAGTGTTCAACCGTTGGCTTGACACCGTATTCACTTTGCATTGATTTAAATATCCTTCGACCCTCTTCAACCAGCCCTGCATGAGCACAGGCATGCAGAACTGAAATGAAAGTTATGTAAGTAGGCTGCACTTCAAAATGTCTCATCAATTTGAAAAGCTCTAGAGCTTCTGAGGCATAACCATGGGATGCATATCCTCCAATCATTGCATTCCAAGAGATAACTTCTTTCTTCAGTTTCAGTTCCTCAAAGATGGTTCTTGCCTCGAGTATTGCCCCGCATCTTGAGTACATGGTAATCAGGGCGTTATTTATCGGTGTGTCGGGAATAACTGTTTTTGTAACCAGCTGATGAATCTGCATACCCAGGTTCAGATCCATAATCCCAGTAGATACACTGAGAATTGAAGATAAAGTGTGTCGATCAGGTTTCTCGCCTTCAGATTGCATCCTAAGAAAGAGCTCTATTGCTCCATTGAAATCTTCGTATTTTTCATACCCAGCTATGACAGAATTCCATGATACCAAACTTTTTTCAGGCATCTTCTCAAAGAAATCACGAACAAGCTCCAGATTACCTGTCAGTGAATACCCTGAGACCATCAAGTTCCACGAAAGGGTGTCGCGATTGGGCATTTTGGAGAAGAGATTTGATGCTTCCTCCATATCCAACACATGAACGTATCCACTGATCATAGTATTCCATGAAAATGTATCTCGTTCTATCATTTGTTCAAAGAGTTCATGGGCAGAAACCATATTTCCAGCCTTTACATAGCACATGATCATGGTATTCCAAGACACGACATTTCTCTCAAATCTCTCATTGTTTTTGTCTCTTTCGTCATTACAAAACGGGATTTGATCAAAAAGTTTTCGAGCTTCATCAACCAATCCTTTCTGGCCATACCCGGCAATCAAAGTATTATATGCATGCACCAGATTCTCTTTTGCACCATCCCTATTCTTGTACTCCAACAGAACTCTTGCAGCTCCATCCAATTCCTCATTCTGAATAAGACCCGATACAAGTGCACTCAGAGAAGCTGAGTCTCTCTCCGGCATCTGGTTGAAAAACTCAGTCGCACGCATCACGTCACCATTCTGCAACAACCCTGAAACCACAGCATTCCAGGATACAACATTCCGATGAGGCATTCTATCAAACAACAACAATGCCTGATCCATCATCCCATTCTTCGCATACCCGCTAATCATGGTGTTCCAAGATACGCAATCCCTCTTTGGCATCATCTCAAACAAGCACCTACCCTCCTCTATAAACCTGTTCCCTCCACATGAAACATACCCAGAGATCATCAAGTTCCAAGACACTACATCTCTCTCAGGCATTTCGTCGAACAACTTCCTCGCCTTAGTCATCTCCCTCCTCTTCACATACCCACTTATCATTGAGTTCCAAGAGACCGTGTTCCTACGTCCCATATTGTCAAAAAATGCTCTTGCTTCGTTAATCTGACCAATTCGTATGAAATGAGAGATCTTCTTGTTCTCTGCAAGTAAACTAGTGTCCCTAAACGAGTTTCTGGGTCTTGAACCTGAAGAGAAACAGTGAGAACCTAAAGTAGCAAACTCAGACGCGCGCCTAGAAACCTCAAAAGTTCCAAACTTGGTTAAAGTGTCGATCTTTAACCTCCTTATCATCTTCCAACAAGTCAGGAGAATCATTACCAATTACTCAAGAACTCACTTACATATCATGGAAAGGGTGGTATGCACAGTATATGTGTCATGGACCAACTGGAGCCACCACCATCACTGCGGCGTTCACCAGTACTTCCGCCGCCAACAACCGCCGCCGTTCCTTAGGAAAAGATTGAGTTGTAGTGTATGCGTTGGACTAAGCAAACAAGGCGAGCGGTTCTTATCTTCTGTTGCCACAAGCGCTACCAATGAAAATCTGAACCGCTTGATAAGAAAGTTCGTCGGATCGTCGCCGAAATCAGTGGCTCTTGATGCTCTCTCTCACCTTCTATCTCCTCATACTACACACCCTCACCTCTCTTCCATAGCCTTCCCAGTAAGCTCTCTCTCTCTCTCTATCTCTTTCTACGTCTCACTCTTTCTAGACTTGATTGAAGTTTGAAACTTTATAAGTTCATGGAAGATAGAAAAGTTGGAAACTTTGACATAGATTCAGATTGCCCATTTAAAGATTACCCAAGAGCATCACTTATGAGCAATTTGTCTCCATTTTCTGGGGTTTCTCTCTTCTTTCTTCTTAGCTTGATATTGGATACTTAAATGGAGTAACCCCAGTTATTGTGTCGATTTGTGTATTCTTTGCAGCTCTATTCAGAGATTAGTGAAGCACCATGGTTTGACTGCAATCCCAAGCTAGTGGCACAACTTGTTGCTTTGCTTGAGAAACAGGGTAGGTATAATGAGTCCGCAACTCTTCTTTCTGAATCCATTTCCAAGTTACATTCCAAAGAGAGAGACCTCCTTCAGTTATACTGCAACTTGATTGAGTCCCACTCCAAGCACAATGCATTTCATGGCTTTGATGAGTCATTCTCTCGCTTGAATCAGCTTGTTTGTGATTCCAATTCTTTTTATGTGAAAAAGCAAGGGTACAAGGCAATGATCAGTGGATTGTGTGAGATGGGGAGTCCTAGAGAGGCTGAGGATTTGATTGGTGAGATGAGAGGGAAAGGGCTCAAAGCATCCTTGTTTGAGTTCAGGTGTGTTTTGTATGGATATGGAAAACTAGGATTGTTTCAAGATATGCACAAGACTCTTCAACAAATGGAAAGCCAAGGGCTTGAAGTTGACACGGTTTGTTCAAACATGATTCTTTCTTCTTATGGAGCTCACAATGCACACTCTCATATGGTTCATTGGTTGCAGAAGATGAAGACTTCTGGCATTCCTTTCTCTTTAAGAACTTACAATTCAGTATTGAATTCTTGTCCTACAATCATGTCAATTGTCTCTGGCATAGATAGTCACTATGGTTATCCAATTTCGTTTGGAGACTTGATGGAGGTTTTAAATGAAGATGAGGCCTTGTTGATCAAAGAATTGGTTGAATCATCAGTTTTGAGTGAGGCAATCAAGTGGAGCAACTCTGAAGCGAAACTGGATTTGCATGGAATGCATTTAGCTTCTGCTTATGTAGTTATGTTGCAGTGGATAGAGGAGATAAGGAATAGATCTATTGAGGGAAAGCAAGTTTTCCCAGCTGAGATCACAGTGGTCTGTGGATCAGGAAAGCATAGCAGCATTAGAGGGGAATCACCAATCAAATCTATGGTTAAAGAACTTGTGACTCGCACAAGAAGCCCACTGAGGATTGACAGGAAGAACACTGGTTGTTTTGTTGCTAAAGGGAAAGCTATTATTGAATGGCTGCAATAAGTTACTGCAGAATTTTCTTACATTTAGATTTGAGTTGTTGAATCTTATACAGTATTGTCAAATGCATAAAGCTTGAAAATTGTCAACTTAATACGGGCACAGGGTAGATTACTGAACGAGTCGATTCTTTATTGATATACAGAATGACTATCATACATTTCTTGTTCGAAGGCAGAAGATGTAAAAGACAACCGATTGCATATGTACAGAGACCACGAGCTGCTAGGTCTTACAGGGAATCCAGTTGTAAATGCTAGCAAGCAAGTTAGCACTCTTCAGGATCTTCACTCTATTTCTACTTTGCCTTGAACTTTTACATACACTCTCCAATCTTTCACCATTAAAACCATGGCATCCACCATATATACATCTTCCCAAGATTTTTATGTGAAACTGCTTCAGTGATCAAGCGACGAGCCTGACCTTCGACTGCTAGAGGCAATGATGGCGCAGCTCCAACACCAACAACCACTCCTTGCAATCTTGCCTCAATATTACTGATGGCTCTCTGCATTCATCACCGTAACAATCTTTAAGTAAAAGTTAACCAATTTGTAATGTTGAGAGATTTTCTGACAGAAGATAAACTAAGGTCAATGATCAAAACCTGTGCATGTGGGTTCTGAACTTCTACACCACTAGATTTATGAGATTTTGTCCATTCCACTAGAGGATCATGGATGAAAGTCTCAAGAACACTCATCAAAGTCTCTCTGTGTGTCCTCAACACTGAAAGTGTAATTTCACAGACTCTCAAGAAGACGCCTTCATATCCAGTGATGCCCAAACCATCTATCATGTTCTGCAAATAGTGCCCATGAGAATAAGAAATGACAGATCATAAATTGACTATTCAATGCTTATACGTTCTATACTTCAGCCTCAAATTTAACTCCATGATTCCATGAATTCTGTTCCATTATGTGGTTATTACAAGAACTTATTCAGGGAGGACCGGTTACTGTCAGTACGGCCATAATACAATTACAAGGCATTTTTGTACTTCTGTCAAAAAGAAACTTCTTGTTACCTGGGTCAACCTGAAAGGTACCAACTCAGGCTTCTCCAGTTGCAACCCTTTGTCAAAGAGGCAACTGAAGTCAACATGAACGCAATCACCGGTAGTAGAATCAAAGAGAATATTTTCACCATGACGGTCTCCCAGACCCACAATGTGTCCAACCATTGACCAAACTGCAGTCGTGTGGGCATAAGCAACCCGAGCCCTAAACCAAGCAGCAGGCTCAGAAAAAGTGGTCAAAAACCATTTGTGGAAAACTGGAGGGAACATAGGAAGGATCTTGTTTTTCAACATCTCATCCTCTGGCATTTTGCCTTGGCATTGATCATAAATTCTTTTGATCTGAGGATTTGTTTTCTGCCTATCAAACCTTCCGCAGGTTACATATATATCCTGAAGAATATGTCGAAGTCCACGAGTATGGGGTACCCATTCGACCATACCACAATCTTCTGTAAGAGGGATCACTGCAAAAGTGCGAATGTACAGTTTCCTTCGACGGCTTTCAGGATATTTGGATAGCAAACGATTTATCATGGCAGTAAACTCCATCATACGAGCATCTTTTCTGAGGTCATCCTTAGGTTTACATAGGAATGGGCGTTCAATGCCATCACTACCCAATAGAACAATCTGCAAAATGTATAAAAAAAATATATTCCAAGAAAAATAGTACCACAGAGAACAATCAAGCCACGAAGACAGTTTTTAGCATATTCTTACTTCAAAACAGAAGTTGCATTCAACAGAATATATTTGTGCCAAAATTCATGCATGTAGTCAAAAACTTTCCAACTGGGCCATACTCACCATATTTCCATGGTATTTTGTAACCATGTTATGAGAACTAAAAATTTGCAAATCTAGTGCAATGTCTTAGCTAGAATTAAAAAGTGTCATGCTCAAATTTTTTTTGTTGGAACATGTGCAGCAGAAGAACATACTTTCTTAGGTCGCTGAAGAGAAGAAAGAATCTCGGCCTCATCAGATATTCCTGAAATTGTTGGAAGATCTGAACCAGAGAAAATATTGAAAGTGAGTGGCTCAATATGATTGATTTCATAGGTTGGCAAACTAACAGTAAGAGATTGTTGAATTGGCATGATAATTTCCAATGGCATCATCCTTTTCAAGGCACTGAATTCAGTTGAGATATTAATTGTTCTTGCTTTTGGCTGCCCGGGGTGGAAGCACAACTTGATAAGATGATCAATTAAGTTTGCAAACTGTACAAACAAATTGCTTCCACCATTTCCCTGGTTGAAACCTTTCTTAGCTTCTTGTATGATTGCAGCAGCTGCCTCTCGCCTCGAAGGGACAGCAGATTTTGAAACAGCTGCCATAATCCACAAGGCTTGTTGTGGGTATTGCCAAAGAACAGAGGTGATGATGCGTTTCACCAATTTAACTATCTCTTCATTCTGGTGGCAGATTCGAGAAACCAATTGTGGAAGAACTGTTAACCATTGATATGTTGGCAAATCTTTCAAACAGCCTCTGATTATGCTCATCACCTGGCAAAATATTATAATGGAAGATTTATTGCTTCAGGAAACAAGAAGTTCGCAATGCAGTTCAGATTAATAAAAATTTAAACACAACACATTACCTTCTCATGAACCTTTCTTAAATCTTCATTGTATGATGACCTGCGCTGATGATAAATGCTTCCGAACTCAAACCACAGCGTCAGCAATCTTGGAAGAGCCTGAAAGAGATTTTTGTGCCCCTTATGCAGCCCCTTAGCATAGAATAACAGCACATCTGGAACATAATACCACCAACGCTTCTCAGTAATTGAAGAACAAGCAGGAGAACAAGCTGCTGGCACTACCCTGGGACCTAGTTCAGAGTTGTCTTCCTGACGCTTCCTGGCATCCAAAAGAACCTCATCACAATACTTAGCTAAATAAAAGAATCCCTTTTCCCACTTAGGCTGTAATTCTCTCACCCGGGAATAAAGGCTTATGACATCTTCCTTTTGCTTCTGCCCAGTGTAATGGATCCATTTGGTATACAAAAGGAGAGTCTTTGCCACATTTTGATTCTCATTCACACCTTGAGTATTGGAAGGTGATGATTGAGGATTCAGCGGCACTAATGAAAGACTAGTAATTGATGACCTTGCCGCAGAGCCTAAAACTTTCTCAGGCATACGTAGGAGAAATTGCTGCAACTCTGCAATGGCACCATCCGCTCGCCTTGTACTCCACAGAAGCTTGGCTTTATCCATGTGAACATTAGGTGAGCCAGAAGTCTGGGCTTCCAAAATAGCACGGTTAGCAGTCTCATAGTGACCAGCCAAGCGACAAAGTTTTGCATATTGAAGCCAGCAGTTGCCAACTTGAGCACCAAGGCCACTGGCATTAAACACCAACCTCCGGAAAGCCAAAAGGGGCTCCCTTGCCCATAGTGATGGTTGTGTAAATCTGAGCCGATTTTCCCAATTCTCCATCAATTTGGTAAATCCAATATCTTCCAAATGAAATATTTTCTCCAAGAAAGAGTCACCAAGAAGAAGATTATGGAAATCCTCCAATTCCCTTAACAAGTGAAGTTTCACAATGAATGGGTATGCCCGGACATAGGAATCCATGCCTGCAGCAGCAAGAGGAGCAATAAGTGCTTGTTTGGACAGTGCAATTTTCTCAGAAACTGAGAAATGATCTTTGTTCATCATAGCCCTGAGAATCTTTGCAACATCCATGTCAAAGGTAGCATTGCTCTCTGAGCCACTACAAAGTAAACCTTCTTCATCAGCTCCACTAAGGTATTCATCCATCAAATCCCACCTGCCAAGCCTCCAAGCTGCCTGCACACCATGCATGCACCATGTTTTCTTGTATCGAGGAACCCTAGAAATTAAGCCGTCCACATGACTGACCATTGCTTGAAGGTGGCACATATTCAATAAACAGTTGAGGACATCTGAATGTCTCTGGACAGAAGTGGGCTCCATCTGCAAAGCCTGCTCACAAGAGGTCAAAACCTCAGCCCAATTACCTGACTTTTTATTTATTAAGAGCTGGTCTTGTAGGCTTAATGATTTACGTAAAGATGCCAAGCCAGAGAGACCGTCAGGTTCATCAAGGCAGCTGTATATTTCCATGAGAAATGTAACATCTTCATCCTCAAAACTGCCACTTCTCTCAGCAGCAGGATTAAATGAGCCTGATTTGCCATGAACATGAGACTCAAAGTACATCAAAGATCTTGCATAAGCCTGACATCTGAACGAAGCCCTGGCAAGGGTTAGCTTTGGAACTGCATTCAAAAGCTCTGAAACATGTCTGCATTGTACAAGCAGTTGTTCCTGATCTGTCAAAGAAGCTGAACTTTGATCCTTTGACCTGGATGCTTGCTTCTTAGAAGCTGAAGATTGAATGGACTGGGAAAGGGCTAGCTCCTGTTCAACATCATCTACCCATTGGCCCAGATTATCGAGGAGAGTGAAAACAGCTTGAATGCAAACTTCACTTTGCCCATTACTGATGACATGACATGCAGTGCTGCTGTTATCAGAGGCAGCAGCATCAAGAACAGACAATACTTCTTCAGCTATGCCATGGCGGGCTTCTGCAGAACCATGACAGACAGCATTAAGAACTAAATGAGGGAGAAGATAAACTGCTACTTGCATGTCATGGCGTACTATTCCCCGACAAGCATTAAATATGCTTGCACGAGACCCAGTCGCATGTGCAGTCAGTTTTCTTATCCATGAAAAAATCCATCTTCTAAATGACATAGATGGTCGGTAGATGGGACCAGTTGATGTTGAATCAGCCACATTTGGAAGCTGGAACCTAGAGGTTAAGCAGGGGGCTATAATCTCTTTAACATACTTGGAGAACCTGTCCCACAATCTCTGGCCTCTAGCATTCATCCCATGGTTATTACCTGTATGCTTATCCTTCAGCATTTGTGTCAAAGAAATACCAGCATTCTCATCAAGAGATGCCCCACATCCTGCAATCTTTAGCAGCTCCTGTATTGCCAATGCAGCAGAGTCTTGAATAATGGTATCGGGTGCAGCTCTAAAAGCCCTAGCCAGATGCTTGTGAATCAACTCAAAGATAAGGTCATCATCTGAACATTCAATTTTGAAGCGCTCAGATGAAAAACCTTTTATTTTGGCAGGATCAACTGCACCCAATGCTCCGAGACAATCAGCAGATACTAACTTCAGCCGTTGCCCAACAATAGTCCTTGATTCTTCTGCACATCCTCGTAGTAAGGATGTGATCAAAGAACTCAAAGCATCCATGTCTGCAGCTACTTCACCAGTGATCAGAGCAGCAATATCCTTGCTTCTCACAGTGAGTAACTTGCTCAATTCACAGACTACCATATACCTAACATTCAAGTTTTCATGGTTCAAACCACCAGCAATATGGCGTAATTGATCCTTTAGAGTCATTGAACCACGTGCTTCTTGGATAGCTTTATTGACCTCTGATAGAGCAGGAATGCTAGGTAACGGAGGAAATTCGTGACTATGCTGCTTCAAGATAATTTTGTTCTTCAACACAAGTTCTTCCAAGATTTTTACCACACTCGTCAAATGTACAGAAGAAGTATCTTTGCACCTCTCCAAAAAAGGAATAAGGGCGGCAAAAACTTGGGAAATTACATGTTGGGTGCTAGATGGTGATTCGTTTGCCAATTGTTCAATGAAAAATTGCAAGACAGAGAGGCCATCACTTTGCATAGATTCTCTATCAATGGCATGCATGAGAAGAACCATTAGTTTGGGCACATAAGTGCTAAGCTGAGAGCCCATCATTTCAATTAGCATCTTAATACGTTGCAAAGCTTGTCTCTGCAGTGAAAAGTCCTCTCCATGAAGCATTTTCCTATCGATACTGTTAAGGAGACCAACAAAATGATTCCTCAAAAATCCTGGAAGATCTTCAGCCCCAGTTAGAACTCTGGCAATTTCTTTTATCATTTCAGGCACTCTTGATAGCCTGCAAACAGAAAAATAGAAAATAATTATTACGAAATCATTCTTCCTCTTCAAGCCCCTCCCCAACCCTCTCTCCCTCTAAAGAACCCACTAAAGCCTGCACTAAAGATCTTCACTGAATTAGATGCAAGAAGCAAGTGACCAAGCTTATACCTTTGGCTTATCTCAACTGAATCAGTACCATCGATAAAGCATACAAGTTCATCTAGAAGTGCAGGTAATGCAGCTGCAAATATTTCTTGATTGTCTGAACTAGTCTGATCATGGTAAAACTGCAAAGCAGAGTTTAACCCCTGCCTATCTGCTTGATGAAGAGCAAAAGCAAGTACTTTTGGCAGCCAATTAACTATCAGAGGCACCATATCAGTGTTCAAACATTTAGCTAACTCAATTAATGTATGAACAGATTGGTCATTATCCTGCCAAGATACCACAAGCTTTGGAAGAACTATGGGAACCATTCTCTCCACCAGTTTGTCCATCTCAACACCAACAACAGCTTCTGCAAACTCTTTGACCATTTTTGTGCGGCTTGTGAGGTTTCTAGTTAGATAATCAAATAACTTATTGCGGACATTAACAGCCTTTGAAAGTAATAGTTCCATACCTCCTTTAAGATGGAAGATGCAACATTTCTGTATGACCCTTGATGCACTCATCCTCACTGTCATGTGTGGATTATCAAGCTGATCAACCAATAAAATTAGAGAAAAATAGAAGGTTTCACTGTGAACATTAACCGAAACTATAATTTGTGCAACAGAATCCAGAAGAGTCTCAAGGATCTGTGGATCTTCAGCTGTCACTAGAGCATGCTCGATTACTCCCAAAAATTTTTGTTCTTTAGATTTGTTCGAGTCCCCATCCATAAATAAACAACTCAATACAGAATCCTCAAGGAAGGAGCTCAACTGAGAGCTAAATGCATCTCGTATGCCCTTCCTTTTGTTAAGAAGTAGATATTCGACACATCTAATCCACTCGGATCTTGTTTCTGCAAGCACATCTGCAGTCGCATGTGCAAGGATACGTCGAAGAACTCTCACACAAGCAATTTGAACCTCTTCCAAAGACTCATCATAAAGAAGCTTAAAGAATATAGATATGAGGTCTGTGAAATCAAAACATAAGTCTACTTCTGTACTTTGCACATTACACAGGTGTATCATTTTCAAGTTCACCTTATGATTGTTCATAACATTGCTGTCACACTTTGAGCAACAAAATCCTTGCAACAAATACTCAACAATCTCAGTATGATTCTTACAATTGGCATCTGAAAGTAACTTGCATTCACCTTTATGTATACCAGCAACACCACTGCAACACCCATAAAAGCATGACAAATAACCAAGAGAGAAAGGAATCATCTTTTTAACTCTCGCATGCTTCTCTCTCCTCAAAATCCTGCAAACAGAGACCATAAGAAAATAAATGATCCACTCAACATCATGACATGAATGAAACTTCATAAGTAGTAAACAAGATAAATTAGCAATAAATGCATGTGGGATTCTAACCACAAACCATATAGAACTTGGCCTAAGTGGATAGGAGGTGGAAGTACATCCTCATTCACAAAGGTGTCCAAAACTTGAGCCACATGAACACCAAGAAAAATAAAAGATCTAGATAACAAAATAGATAGAATTGTAGGATATAAACACGTGATAATGCCAGAAATCATAACCACAACACTCCCCCCCATCGCACCTATCCTACAACTTACCCCCATGTTTGAGACCATGACCACAACGAGGCATATCTTCATAAATGGAAGCAGTCATGGAAGGTTATTTAGTTATAGAAATGCTATAGATTCAAATATTAAGCCATGACATTTAGTAACACTTAAAATAGTAAATATTAAATTATCCCTTCTAGATTAATTAGGTCCTACAAGTCTTGCTAAATATTGGTATAAGATACATGTGACAAGACCATTAAAAAGTTTCTTATAACAATCAAGGTTCACAGTTGGACTTATAAATCTATACCAACAATGAGATTTTTGGCATAGGATTAAAGCAAAGAGACAATAATAAACTTACTCTAGCCTTTTGAATAAATGAGGGAGTAGACCAAGATTTGACCACAAAATAACCACAGGCATGGAAATAAGAGTCTCACTTCTGACTTCTTCAGCTTCATCCTCAAGACCCAAATCCAAGACTTCAAAAATACTTTCAGTTTTCAAGACATGGCCAAGCTTGGATGCAATTTGGACAGAGAGACATTTAGTCTTTGCAAGAGAATGTTGTGCAGCAACCAAATGTGGATGGGTCCATGGAATTTTCAAGAATGTATGTGTAGTTTCGGCATAGTCACTTGAGATTTTGGAAAGCTCGTCATCCATGAGAAAGGATCCTAGAAGATGAAGTATATTTTAGCAAGTCTAAAACAGCAGCATGTGCGCAAGTATAAACAGACACAGATAAACAGAAATTAGACCTATCTAGAAATTCAACTAATGCAAGGACAAATTATCAATGCAGATAACCAACTATAAAACCTCCAAATCATAAGCCTACATAAGATAGGAAAAGCTTTAACACCTGCGAGTAGCAAGCAAGGATATCACAACACTGTAGGATGATGACCTTTGTATTTGATAAATCTTGCAATTAAAACCATCAACCCCAATCCTATCCTACAAATACTTTTGCAATAGAGGACCAGCAAATCAGCACAGAAGATAAACAAGGCCTTCACAGCAGGTCCCCTTACCAGAAAAAAGCATTGCATTCATTCAAGAATCTATGGTAATGTCAATATTACTAATTGGCAGAAATTTGAGTCAAAAACAATTATAACATAAACTTTGTCAACAAATTGGCAACAGTATTATTGCCTTACTTTGCATAAGCGATATGCTATGAATTCCTTCCATGTATAGGGTGATATCTATCATGAACGATCTTCCTTGGTTTACCTACATTAAATGAAAAAATCCATCATTGGGGAAAACCAGCATATCAGAGAGAATTTCAAAAGTTTATCCTACCTGATCAGAAATCCATGGGATCCATCCAAGCATCTGCTGGAAGATGCGCCGAGACAGGTAGGTTATTGGGTGTCTACAAAAAGCAATACAGAGCATGCTAAGACCTGTTAAAACAAGATCAGGTCCTAAAGAAGGAGGTCTAATTGGAGGTTTCAAAAGTTCTAGGAACGAAAGAATTGAATTATGCATATGTCTAGCACATTCTTCATCTCTTCTACAGTAATATCTATGAGAAATGTTCAAATCCTCCAGAGTATTAGCATGAAAAAGAACAGCATCTCCATCTAACTTTTGGCGTTTGGCGTTGACACCATTGACATCCTGGATTTGTCTTTTTTCTCCAACACTCGTGTTCTCAATTGATTCAGTGCCCGATGTCAACATATTTATGCTATCACCTATAGTTGATGCACTTGTAGTACAATTATTTGTCAACTTCTGTCCTACCTGCTCAGGGCCAAGAACAGAAAGAGCTACTTCAAAGCAATCAATCAAGGAAGCACATGGTTCTGGAAACCAAAGCATTTGCATCAGACATTCAGGTCTCCACACATATGAGGGACAAGTTCTAGCTATCCTTGTGTACACCCTGCATAACGCAATCTGCAAAATAGAATACATTATAATGATTCATAATGGAAAACAGAAACTTTTATCCAAAGATTATAATTTAAAAAATAACATTGATCTTAAACTACCCAAGGGATCTCACCTTAAGCTCTTGACTTTTTGTTCTCAACAATGAGTTGGGAAAAACATCAATTAAATCTGCAGCTGTTAGCTTTACAATATCATCAGGGCAACAAGAATGCAATGCATTGAGGCAACCACCAATTGCTGAGTCATAGACTGCATTTCTGCACACAAGCCAGTATTATTGAACTGCCTTTGATGATTAATTAGTATCCCCATGTTGGTGCACAATCTGCCCACCCCTTAAAAAATAGAAGGTATGCAATGCCACATAGAAAAATGTAGGTGCTTATGGCCATTTAAGACAGCAGAAAAAGAAAGAAATGAACTCAAGTACACAGCATGAAGCTTACATTCAGAATTCAACTACCAAAGAATTTAACAAGAAGCATAAATTGCTTCCATAAAGCATTAAATAATTGTACAAGTACAACCATGGAACCAACCAACATGATAATAACTAGCCAAGATATACTATGCAAATGAACAAGGATACCACAATTTCTGCTTGAATTGGAACTAATAAACATAAACATCTATCAAAATTGTTCTTAATATTATGATGTAAAACAGACTAATGATGAGAAGTAAAGCCTCCTTTCATATATTTCTGAATAGGTTCCAACCTATATACACATATAATCCTGAAAAGGGAAAATTGTATAGAGGAATAGGTACTATAATAACAGCCATAGAGTAGTCTTTGATACATAAATAAATTGCATCAGATAATGGAAAATAAAAATACAGCCAGCTGTCAACAACAGTACATAACCAAAAATCCTACACAAAAGTTTGACCCAGCCACCAACCCATCACTGCAATTTAACACCAGCATCAAGAAAAGTTAGGCCCGTGATAATTTCAACTGGTGGAAAATGGGAGCTAGTCATTTTAGTCTATCTTCACTCCACAATATCAAAACAATATCAACGAAGGCAACTGGATCATATCGTATAAATAACGAAAATTCCTCATCGGGAATTTCTAAAATATGTCGCAATTAGCATACACAGCAACTGCTATTTTAATTTTTCCTACCCCAGGTTATATTAGATTTGCTATTGAAGAGTACCAACAACAAAAATAACAATAAAAGTTTGAACTTCTATATGCATACCTGTACAAGGGGAGCCCATCTTTGTCCTCACTTAATATCGTAGCTATTGATTGAATTATGTTTCCATGAGGTATGATGTCATAATTTATCACTGAGCCAGTGATCCGTGCGAAGTCAAAACATGCCTTCCACAAAATTTTAAGTGTCAGGAAAAAAGTAACATAAAAAGGCATCACAAGTGACATGAAGAGACAAACAGAACTGGTACTTAAGACAAGCACATACATTAAATGGAATAAGTGAAGACCACCAATTCACTATAATGTAACACTCACCATTTGCAAGTCGGCATCTCCATAACATAAGAGAGAACATGCAGCTGTAACATTTGGTACATTTACAAGTCCCTCCACATATAGAGTTCCTTCAGTTAAGCATTTGTTTAGAAGCTTAACTATCCATGTAGCAAAGGGTAGCCACCTTTTTTTCCCTGAGATGTTGACCAAAATACCAACATCATCAACAGGTTTATTGCTTTCAGGTAGCTCAGCGAGACAAGAAGGATCATTGGTAATTCCAGCAAAGGACAAAGAGAAGCATTTCAAGTTCAACTGAGCATGATCCAAAATACTTGAATTTCTAGCAGAAAGCGCTGCAACATGCAAAAGATCTGTATGCAGAAAAGGAACTAATTAGTCTTGAGCATCATTCCACCTCGTATACAGCTATAAACACATTGACAAACAGTAGACAATTATAGAACAAGTATAAAGAAAGGCAGGTTGCTCTTCATTATTTGTAAAGGAGGCTGTAAGCACAAGAAGTATACACCAAGCTCGTCACCCAACAAAATAGAAAAGGCAAGATGACATTAGAGGAACATATAAGTTTCTGACTTGGGTCAGGGAGTTGCTAGGTTGTAGGCATCTTCAGAAGATATGACAACCAAAATAACAAGTAAACTATGTGGAACTGATCTCTCACAAATGAAAAGTTTGACAAGAAGTAAATCAAAACAATTCAACTAGCAAGGACTCTAACATGTCTACCACCTAATAGTAAATAAATTATTATGTTGTTTTATCGTTACCTTCCACCGCCGTCATGGCATCAATGAAAAATTTACAATACACATCTCGTGGCCCCGTACGAAGCAAGGATAACAAGGATCCAACAGTTTCAAAAACTACTCCATATCGCAACCTGCGACACAATGTAGTTATCCCCATATACAGTTGTTAACACTTATATCAATTGCTCCATGCATCCAAGCATGTATAAATACCATAACAAATCGGACCACATGATGATAATTTGAAGCAATACTACCGTTTGGACAGGACTACGCAGCGTGAACTTTTTAAGTTCAGACAGTCAATTATAAACAAAGATTCTTCTGTCACAGTGTAAAGCAAAACCACCTTTTCTATATTGTGCTTCAGAGCAGAACAGTGGTGCCAAACAGAACCAACGGACCTGATGCCAATGCAAGTCCATTCAAACATAAAATTAGCCAGAGAAGACTCACTAACCGAAATGCAGGTTCTGCGAAGAATGGCAAAACCCTGCCAATGAGGGGAATAACAGCGCTGGCTTTCCCATGGTAAAATACACCAGGAAAATTCCTGGCAAGGTGAGAAATCAGCTTTAACACAGCTACAACCTCTCTCTCACTCGCTGCACAACAACCAAACAATGCACATTCAAAAAAGAACGACTGTGTCAGATAAAGACAGAATCTTTCACACCAAATGATCAAAAACAAGAGGAGATAAGCTTAACCCAATTCATATAACATCATTCCTTCAACACGATCATGTCCGGTTTCACTAAGCTTTCTCAAGAAACAAACATATAGTCCACTAAAAACTAAAGTACCTGAGGAGGAGGGGATGACATAGGCATGGAGGAGATTGGGAAGGACGGCGCGTAATCTAATCTCCAAGGCGCCGTCGTCGTCGCCGCCGCTACCGTTGTTGGGAGACGACGATGAAGCAGCAGCTATGCGTTCTCTGAGTTCGTTAACCAAACTCGAGAGGTTCTTAGCCATTTGGCCCCAACTCTCTCACTCGTTGCCCTGTCACAGTGTTCTTGGGTCTTGGGTATTTAAATTTGATTGGTCGGAGTGAGAGAATTAGCGGGGGACAAGAAGAGACAGATATTCCCCATTGCCATTTCCTTGCTAATGGGCTCAACATTTTGCCCACTTGTCCATGGCGGTTGCTTGTTGAAATTCTTTGTTCGAAGTTGATCCCGCCCCCGCCTGACTAGGCTTGGCCTTGGGCCGCATGAAGCGAACCCGATTCGAAAGTTTGTGCTTTGAGTTCACGTCAATCCTAGTTAATTTTTTTTAATTTAAAAATAATATCATTTTTATTCGACAATTTATGACTTGTTTAGTTAGATGTTAATTAATGGAATAGAACGGAACGGAACAAAACGGTTTATAATAAAATAAAATATAATATAGTGAAAAGTTGATTGGAAGAGATAGAAGAATTCATAATGTAATATAATGAAATATTGTTTAGAAGATAAATTATTTTAATAAACAACACGAGAAGAAAAAGAAATGGTAGAATACGAAAAACATAAAGAGAATTCTGAAAATAATAAGCTTGTGAACCGTCGTAATAGATATTTGTGTGTGTGATAAGCTTGTGAACCATAATAAATGAGTCAGGAGAAAAGAGAGTCAGGGTTAAAAAAAATAATTAGTATTAAAAAAAATTAATGATGGTATATTAGGTAATATGTATTTATTAGTTTACGTTTCATCCTAAATCTTTCCGAATTGGAGGTTTTTTATTTTCATTATCTAGGATGAAATAAAATGTAACATGAAACTTTCCACTTTTATCTTCTTCCGTTTCTTTCCATTATAAAATCTTTAACAAAACGATAAAAATGTATTATGTTCTATTTCATTTCATTACTAACCCCTCAATTAAACAGGGCTTTAAGGTTCGGTCCAAGATTCGATCAAGCAACTTGAACTTGAGCTCACCTAAAGTCTGAAAATCGAAAAACCATGTTCGAGCTTAGCCCAGACGGAATCTCAATATCAATGGTTAGAAAAAGAATGAAACTTTTTTCTAAATTGGCAATTGGAATATTACTAGAGGTTGAATCAGAAGATTACACAGAACATTCATATTGGTTTCAAATCAACCAACTTCACAACATGTTCAATTTCTATTGTTCTTAGCAGGATCATCCATCCACAAGGAAAAATAGAAATCCAAGTACTGAAAATGAAGTGAAGAAATAGTAATCTAGTTGAATCTAATCAATGTCAGATCTATACTCACAGATTCTGCAACTGGGAAAACCTCTTGGAGATCCCAACGGAAGGCTGTAAAATTTTCCGGCTCCATTGACGTTTCTGATAAAAGCTTACCTAAAATCTCAAGGAAGAGGGTTGCTAGGGTTTAAAGGATGAGGCATGTTAAGTACATTGATATCGAGAGGCAACAAGCGGTATTGAATGTCGAGTTCCTTGAAGATCTTCACCATCTCTTCCAACAGAAGTGATCGTCTCACGAATTTCTCACCCATGTCTTGGTGGTTGATTCTGTGCCTTGGCCATACCGCAATCCTCACCTTGTTCAAGTCTTCCATGTCTTTCAACACCACCATGGGATTCGGGTACCAGTATTCCTTCGTGTTCTCGATGTAACTGCAGTTGCACGTAGAGAAAAGATACGAACTTGTCAAAAAATGTGTAGTATAAATAGAGATAGCAAAAGGATCCGGGTCGAGCTAAATTTCAATTTGGTTGGAATGAATTCGGACCTAGAAAAAATAGATTTTGATTTTTTCTCATATAATCTGAGCCCCGGCCTAACCATATGCGGCTATGCTACCGATAATAAGTGCCAGGGTCTACTCACCTTATGATCCTCTGCCTCATGATAGCGAGCTTTTCAGCTGGAGTGGAGACATGGATGCAGAACTCAATAGCATCTCCCATGTCAGGACTCCGGTAGAAGTTGCCAATGGCCTTAGTAGCAAGAACACTGTTATGGTACACGACCTTCAAGTTGTCACTTTTGAGGAATATGGTGGTCAAAATGTTCATCTCTTCAACAACAAGCTGCACCAAAAGAGATGAGCACCGTAAGTTCGGCAGATTGCTCAAATGATAGGAATCCAAGTAACTAAAGGTTTGTTCTTTACCTGGTTTCCATCAACTTCACACCTATCACCAACATCAAAAGGGTGAATGATGAACAAGAAGATGACTGATTCGAACAATGTCTTCGCAGTATTTCCAAAGATGAAGGAAACCACAACTATCTGTGATCCCATAAGGACGATGACTTTGCTGGTTGCTATTCCAAGTATGATTAGTAAGATGACTATGATGATAATCCCAACTATTATGTTGATCAGATGGTGGAGCTTGTTTACTGCTGTTTTTGTATCATTCAATGTCAAAGCAAGTGCTCTTCTTTCTCTAAAAGCATTCACCTGATCAAGAAGGAAAGGGATGCACATTGCATAGAGCATCAATGCAAGGAGCTGAGGTACAAGGTGGTTGAATCATGTTCTGTGGCAATTTCAGAAATTTCTTACCACCCAATTCTTCAGAGATGATTTACTGATTCTCTGTGCTTCAAATGCTCCTTCAAAGATACTCATTGTTTTTTCAGCTTCATCTTCTCGCATGAATCTCATCAGATCCACTAAGTAGATGTACCTGCAAATTGGCAAGAAGAATAAGATCAAAAAGAGGACATGTTCTTCCTGTAAGTTTATCCTGCAAAAGGCTTCATTCCACTTCTGATTCCGAATCCATGTCCAAGCTATTCACGAAACGTGAGAAGGAAATGAATAATCATCTGCTTTCCGAAGAAATAGCAGAATTTGTTGGGAATTGATTCGTTCTTTTTTTTTGTCTGATAGATGTATTCGGGATCAAATTCAACAGATTATACTCACTTTGATCCAGGATGAGCAACGTTGTAAAAGATTTTCCTTGCTGCGGCTTTAGCCTCGTATTCGCTTTTGATCTCTGTGGTGGTATCATCATCAGTAGCAGTACAACCTAGTATTTGCTCATCCAAAGTTGCCAAGGAACCATGTCTAACAACATTCATCAACCTCTTCATATTCCATGCAGAAACATTCTTGGGGTTAAGTTTGTGCAAGTGGTCTATTGTGATCTCATCATTTGCCTTTTTGTCCCCTTTTCTTGTAAGTTGCCTAGAGAATTTGAAGCTTTTCGCATTGAAGCTTTTCTGGGTTCCATCAACAATCAATCTTCCACTCTTTGCAGGCGGAAAGACAGCTGCATTAAGCTCAGGAGGCATAGTAGCACCGGCATTCTGCAACTTGCGAACCTCTGCTGCGCACCTCTCTAGTTCCTCTTCATTTCTTTGGATTTCAACTAATGGAGGACCGGACAGTATCGCAATCACGAATTGATTGAAGAGTGACTCCTGAATCCTATCAAAGTAGGTACTTACATGGAATGATAAAGCTAGTACTTTTACCAATAATGTCTTGAGCAACCATATGAAATTAGCCACCAAAAAACAGACCAAAATCTTAGTGACATACTTAAGAACGTTCTTGGTCTCCTTGGATACCTTCTTATCAAACAAAAACTGCCATGCCAACAACACAAGCCCTAACCACCAACAATTTTGCACTCCATTTCTCAATCCATACACAAAATACAAAACCCTTTTCCGCAAAAGAAAGTTCCTCTCAATAAAAAAAACTATGATCCTAATTCCCCACCCTGAAACCAATCTCCCACATATCAAAACTAGCAACAAAACTGTCCATCTCCACAGTCTGAGCCCCAAGACTCGTTTTTCCTTGATAGCTGGTACTGTAAGACTAGACACCAATGCACCCACAAGTGCAACTAAGCCTATCCACTGTAGCAGAGTCCATGTATTTAATCCATCTCTCTTATACTTCTGTGGTAAGTCATCAACCTCCAATGGATCATCCTCATCGTCATCATCCTTGTTGCTAATGAACCCTGATCTCAACAACCCAGATTTTGGTATCATACCGGACTTTTTGATTGGAATTTCATCTTCTGGTGGGTCTAGAAGTCTAGATTTTGTTTTCATTCTTGTTAACAGACCGGACTTTGTCCGGAATGAAGCGTTTGCTGTGCAAGTCAAAACCTCATCCCTTTTCTGCTGTGCTGGTGGTGAATGATTAGTACTGTATAAACCATCATTACCTTCTAAAGACTCCCTGTACCGTCTCCTTATCGACTCTCCTACACTTTCATTGCCACCAGAAACAGACGGCTCAAAAGAGACTCGAATTTCCTTGGAGGACAACTTATTTGTGGGTGATAACTCAGGGAAAGGTGACAAGTTTCTATCTTCAGTTCTCAGTTCCTGCATATCCATGTCCATGTCAAGAGATATCTCACCTCCGGCAGCCTTCTGTTTGCTCAAGAACTGACCGATAAGCTTGGATGTAGGATCCTGGGAATCATGTTGTTCCTGCTCACGTTGTACAAAACCAAAACTTGGCTCCCTGTGCATTTTCCTGCTATCTGCACGGACATCATTAGAGTCGGTGTCGCTGCCGCCATCACCACCACCACCATCAACCTTGACAATGATCTCACGGTGATCAACAACAGACAATGGCTGCAATTGTTGTTGGGAATGCGAGGGATCATCTGATCTATGATGAGACAGAATTGGAAGCTCCTCATGGTCGCCAGAGCCACGTCTGTCTGTTCCACCACTATTGGAGGTAGATTTTTTTATGTGCTTATAGGCTCCATGAGATTTGAAAGATTTCTTTAAAGGGTTGAAATCCATTTTTCAATCCTGAAACTCTCTTCCTATATTGAGATTGATCAAAGAGGACATTAACAATGAACAAGATTACACGAAGAACATGTACGTAGGTCATCAGAAACAAAAAATTGTTGGGTTTGGTTGGAAAGAAACTAATGTTGTGTTGATCATGATCGTGATCATGATCATAGGATGGTTTCTTGTACCAGAAATCTACTTTTTTTCAATTTTGATCGGATCAAATATAAAAGAGAGACAGAGAGAGACACACAAATGGCATGTTAAGACCAAATATAGGAGAGAACACAATTGCATGGTTCTGTTTCAACTTAGGATTAGTAATGGAGTCGGAGATGCTTAGGATATTAATAATTACCACATTGGCTTCTTTGCATATCATTTTCTCTCTTTGTTTCTGCCAAAAGATTCAATCTTTTTCTATACCATATTAAGCATAAAAGAAAAATCAGAAAAATCTCTACTGTTAAACAGAAACTGTCAATGCATATATATGTTTCAATTGATAATAACCACTTAAAATGCGATTCTAAACTTTCATTTATTAGCAAGTTAATTACAAAATAACACCCCTTTTTTGTGTTTCAATGTTATAATGGTTCTCAAGATTATGGAGAAATCAATGTTGATCTCGAATTGATTGATTTAGGTAGGAGATTATATAAAACTATATGTTTCAAATGTGGATCTTTGATCATCAAGTAACATCGTCATTGCCACACCCAGCTGAATCTCGTACTAATGTGGGATCTGGGGAGGTTTGATAGTGCGTAACCTTATTCTTACAAAATAAAGAGGTTGTTTTCGATAAACCCACAGACAAATGTGACATGAAGATTTAAAAAAAAAACTTTATGTGATGCAAGTTTAGAAGACAAAATAATAATAATAATAAAAATAAGAATAAGACAAATAGGAATACAAATATTTAGAAAATAATAATAAAAAAAAAGAACAACTCTACCAGCTGATCAAGCAAATATCCAGTTGGTCAATCAGATGCACACGGCAGAGGAATCACATATAAATCAAATCTAACAAATAGACAGAAGAAAGAGACATGCAAAAATTAATAAATTAAAAGCAATAGTTAGAGCGCAGGCAGTAAAAATGCTGAGACAATTAGACAGTAATAGAGATACCGTGACCAAAGTCTTTCTACACATAGAACCTAGATATGGGTAGCGGGGCTAAAAGCATAGGCGAGCTCATTTGTAGAATTTGAAAACTCCACTACTTCACCAAGTAACAAACAATGATTAAAAAAACTCAACCAATTCGACTAGCTCAATTATAAAAACTTTGAATCGTTTATCTTTTTCGTTCAGTTTTTAACTTTCTAATTTGATTTAATTTAATAACTCTTATTAAAAATCGATCAGTTTATTAATTAATCAGTTAATTTTTTTAAATTAATAAATTTTTATAAACTAAAATTAATTATTTAATTTTCATTTAACAATCTCTTTTTTAATTAATCTTCAAAATTTTTGATAAATAAGAACAATTTCATTCAATCATACTTTAAAATTTTAAACTTTATTTAATCTTTAGTCGATTTTGTAATAGTTTAATACCAATTAACTCTTTTAAACTTTAAACATCCGATTTTAAAAATATTGGTAACAAACATAAAATTGAAGGTCCAAAGATAATATACTGATTCGGGTTGGATCCAAATTCAAGTCTAATAAAGTCTAATTGAGCGATCTTAGAGTTGATCGAGTCTAAATAAATAACATTAAACTCAAATCTAATTAATTTTAATCGTATCAAAAAGTTCAAAATTGGCAAGTTTAGACTTACCACCTAAGTTAATACCAATCGAAGAAAAATAATATTGTATTTTTAGTCCAAGCTCGAACCTATTTTTTATTCAAATTTAATAATTTAAATTCAAATCGGGTACACCATCCTTGGAAGGTGGAGACACATCATTTGGTCAAACTTAGACCATGCATTCATTCTTGCATGCATGCACGTGGTCTTTACGTAGGACAGGGTTGTTTCAGTTCATCGAACTCAACCAAGGTTCATTAACCTAATTTATTAATATTTAAATAAAAACATTTAAATCCTCAGAAAATGCATATTTCAATTATGAAAATGGTATTTACGAGTTAAAAAATTATTATTAAACTAATTATTTATAAGAAAAGAAAACATGTATAGATAATCAAAAATGCTTCTTCCTCGTGCTATTTCAATGGTGGCTTCTTCTAAGAACTGATAAGAATCCCCCTGATGATCTCTCCTTCCTCCCTTCTCCTTCATCCGCAACCTGCATCACCAGTGGTAACTAGTTAGCTCTTAGTCTGAACCGGCTGAAAAACGGTACCTCGTATCAAGTTGTCCTACCAAGTTGTACCAATATTAACATTCCGGTGCATTCAATGGGGTTAGACAGTCTCTAAAATGCCCAAAACGACGTTATTTTAGACACTAGATAGGGTTGGATATGTTAATATTAGACAGAGGATCCGAACTCAAATATTTTGGATTGTACCAAAATATCAAAAAGTTTCAGGTTATAATTGTAAATTAAGAAAAATTAAATTGAAAGAAATATATCTTTATGCTTAAATTTTTTTAACATAAAAATATTTTAAATTGATAATTATGTTTAATGACTAAAATATTTTTACAATAATTTTAATAAAAAGAGCTATTAAGTCAAGGTATTAAATCATTTTTTAATTTTAAGAATAAATCTTTAATTAAAAATTATCTTAAAATGTATATGATATTAATAGATATCAATACTATCAATCAAGAAAATTTAGAAATACATATTTTATGCTCAAATATTTTTAAATGTAAAAATATTTTCAAATAATGATTATTATGTTTAATAATCAAAATATTTTAATATTAATTTTAATAAATATATCTATTAAGTTAAAATATGAAATAATTTATTAATTTAAATTATAATAAGAGACTATTTTAATTATATAAAAAATGAGAAATTATTTTTAAAAATTATCTAAAATAGTATCTATATGTTGTACTAATATCAAAACCGATATGAAATCAGGTACCAAGACAAGAACACACACACACACACATATACCTGTTTTGCTAGTTGCTGCAGAATCACTGTGATATCAGAAAAATCAGGTCTTAGTGCAGGATCTTGCTGCCAACATTTCTCCAACAGCTCGGCGAGCTTTGGATGAGTATGCCTGGGGATTGTAGGCCTCAATCCCTGTAACCAAAACCAGTATTTCTGGTGAGTCTCATAATATTATCATCTCCAGCTTCCTTGGAAGAAGATGACTATCAAGTTTGCTTTTTTCACCTTCTGGACCACACCAACTGCTGCTTGTAGAGGAGTTAAGTACTCGTATGGAATCTGAGAACCCCAAAAAAGAATTGAAAATGATTGGAAATTTGAACAAAAAAAGCCAAACCGATGAGATCAAACAGTACCTTTCCAGTTAACAGCTCCCATAACACAATCCCAAAACTAAAAACATCAGCCTTGAGATCATATGGCTTGTGTTCTATGACCTTACAATGCAAAAAGAACAGTAGTAAGAATAACCATTTGGTCAAGTCATAAATCATGGTAACATTGCAAATCCGAAAACAAAAACTAAAAAGCATGTTTCGTGATTGGGACTATGATCAGAATTAGCAAAAGATCCACCATCAGTTTTTTTATCTGAAGAAAAATTGCAGGCTTTCTGAGAGTAACCAAAAGACTTTCCTGATGTTTGAGGACAAAGGTTTCAGGAAGTTCCTAACACAGCAGTGGCCTAACAGATAACTTGGTGATGGTTATTAAGTTAGATCAAGAAAATATTACCAGCAATCATTCCTCTAATGGATTCCCTGAGAACTTCTATAGTAAACGGAACATACAAAATCATGATGAATCAAATTTTGCAAAGCCCCGGAATCTATTACCTGGCAGTACAATGGATTTATGCAAGAGAGATGAATAATTGAAAACTAGAGTTTGCACTTGTGAAGATATCAAAATGTTGCAGCTAGATCAGTTCATGAACGCTCAAAAAATCACTTCAGAAAGTTTCAACCCAAAAGAAAAGGATGCACCTCAGGAGCCATCCATCTGTACGTCCCTGTTTCTGCTGTCATTACTCCAGATTGAGCTTTCACTCTAGCAACCCCAAAGTCAGCTACCTTAACCACCTGATATGCAAAGAAGTCTCAACATTTCCATATTTCCATAAGTTGGAAATTTCTAAATGGAGATACAAGGGCAAACCGCACTTCATTTTCGTCCATCAGAAGATTTGCAGCCTTCAAATCCCTGTGGATGATGTTATTTTGGTGCAGGAAACTCATTCCCTTAGAAACATCTATTGCAACCTTAAGTAAGAAAGGAAGCTTAAAGACTCCTTTATGTTTGTGTAGGTAGTCATAGACACTTCCACCAGACATGAATTCTGTTGAACAAGATGACGTAAATGAATAAGAAGTTCCATCAAATAAAAAAAGAATGGGAAAATATATTTGTTTCCAGTACTAAAATGTGGTTTAATTTGTAAACATCTAAGAACTCATTGATCTTCACCTGTCACAATGCACAAACTCGGAGGCTTGGTACATGCACCTATGAACTGTACAACATTCTTATGTCGAACTTTCCTGCCAGTGAATGATTGTGAGAAAATAGGAAAGAAACAGGTGCAACTTGAACAGGTGAAGGAGACTTTAGGTAACCATCCAACACCTTCAGAGAATTTCTAAAGCCTGTGTAAGTTAGATTGCAGTAAAACAACAGACATTACATCCCAACCTCATAATGAAGACTTCCTGGGCAAATTCTCTCTGCATATCTGAGTTTATTCGCTCAGGTTTGAGGACTTTGATAGCTACTTCCTGACTGCAATATGTGCCTTTGAACCTAAGTTCATAACAGGAGAGTTAAATTAGAAATGTAGGAAAACAATTGCCAGTTATGTTCTTGTGGATAAAGGACGGGAATTTACAAATCGCCATATGATCCAGATGCAACTTTATTCTCAAACTTCAAACATTTAGGATCTATTTCCCAGACATCAGTCCCATCATTGGGTATTGACACGTGATCAGGATCAGGTTTGATTTTACGCTGCTCCGGCTCACTTGCAGGAGAAAATGAAGGTTGACTCATCCATGCTTGCTTCTATATGGCAACATGTTCAAAGTATACTGAGACTGAGAGCATAGTCGGTGAATCAAACAAAGTTAAATTGCTAATTGATACAATCAACAAGAATTCAACACATGAAGAACAAACAAAAGAATCTGAAGGACTGAGATAAATGTTATCAAACGAATAGGAGAGGAGGGAATTTTCAACTCCGTCTGCACTAAAAGGTCCAAGGATAGATTACAATTTTCAATTCCGTACACCAAAACAATATCTCTGATGATCAACATATGATAATTATTCCAACAAAACAGCATAAAGATTTACCTCGAGCTTCAACACTTTCCTTTTTAGTGCAGTTCTAAGCTCTTCTGTCTCCTGAACATTCCAACAATATGGATATATCAAGCAGGGTTTTTCAATACATATTGAAGAATGTCGAAGCTAGACTGATGCAAACAGTAAATACCTCGTATGGCCAACCATCAACAACAAAGACATCTAAGGAGTAGCCATCAACAGTGGAAAAAGCATGTGCTTCTTGGATGTTCAACCCAATCTCAGCAAGCAAGGCACTTAACTGCAAAATTTGTACACCAGCAATAATATGGACTAAAGGGCATTTAGTCATTTACAAATTCAGAGACACACATGGATGCTTACATATTAACTTTTATGTGTGTGCATCCGAAGGAAGAAGAGAGAAGCAGGCACGTGGAAGATCATTGCTTCTTAAAACAATAACTAAGAATTTGCAGCGTTGGTTATAGAAGGTTATTTAACAAGTAACATAACCTAGATAAAGAAAGCTAGTGTGTAGAGGAACTAAAAGACTGAAGAAACGAACATATTGGTTCAAATTGTTCAAAAAACAGCATTTTAACAAAAACATGAAGCCAACAAGTATATACCATGAATCTAACATGTTATTGAACAAAAGCATTATAATGAAGTTGCCATGAATTTACAAAAGAAACCTAGTTTTACCTGACTGAGAAGTTTCGGCTTGTCATCTGTCGAGAAAGTAATTTCATGCAAGGGCCTGCACCAGAAATTTCAAGAACCAAGATATGATATGATGAACTGGACATCTTTTGTGAAAATTTATCAGACTTTAGACAAGAGAAATACCGAGAATAATTTGAATTGTTATGCACAAAATCAGCAACATCTTCATTTTCAGACTTGATCACCCCAAGGGGAAGTGCTTCAAGGTTAGGTGATGAACCAAACGCAGGTGGAGGATGCATGCTGAACATGGAAAACCAGCAGGGATATGAGCATTAGAAGCACTAATGTGAATTTTATTAAACAATTGCAAAGAAAAAAGATAAAATCTCAAACAAATTCGTAATGATCTCAATACCAAACCTCTGTCTAGTGATTCGATTTACTTTGCTGCCAAGCGAGTCTAAAGGAACAGAATCTGTTGAATTCCCCTCAAGAACAGGATGAACCTGCACAGAAGAATGATTGATTGACGAAGTCCTCGCACCCAACCAGCAAAGTCAGGAAAGATCAAAACTTCCAAGATCCTCCACAAGAAAATGCAACAAACCAACTTTTGAACAAGTATTGTTTAATCTAAGAAATGTAGAATAAAACAGAAAGGCAATAGAAACACCAAACTTTCCAACACCAAACTATGCCAAGTGAAAAAACAAGAAGAACAAAGAAAAAAGCATCCCGTCATCCATAAGAAGAAAAGCTTACTAGTAAAGTAAGTTTGACTTGCCAAAAAGTAAAGATCCCTAAAGTCCACCCTCAAAAAGTGCCTCAATAGGTTGATAATACAAAACTTTTACCATTAACAATGGCAAAATGATTAAACTCAGGTGCAAAATCCCTCCTCCTAGCTTTCGCACAGAATAAACCAACCTGTACAAGACGGATCTCCATTGCTGGTCTATTAGCCGGATCATGAGCCAAAAGTAGCAATCTTTTGTGCATAAGCACATCTTCTGCTCTCTCCACATTTACTTCCAATGAATATCTGCAACAAATTAATCACTGTGTTAACCCTATTAACCCCAACAAAACTGGGAAGAAATGGTGTTGAATGTGACTTGAGAAATCCATTAAACTTGACACAGTACCATGTCAAATCTCACTAAATCTTAAAAATCACTTTCTTAAGAACTAACACTGGATCATAAAGCAAGAAAAACCCACCAAGACACAGTAAATTCACTTTTCCACAAGTAAATAATGACAAAAGAAAAAAGATAACAACTTTCATACCAAAACCGCCAAAAAAAACTCACTCACTGCAAACCCAACAAGAAAGCACAAAACTTTACACCGATAACACCGAAAAACTCCAAGTACATGTACAAAACCGATATAGACATCAAGGGTAATTATGTAATACGTTGAACGTACCGAGCGGAAAGTCTGTTGAAGTGAGCCCAAAGCTGATCGTCGAAGCCAGGAGAATTAGCCTCTTGGATATTGGATTCTTTGAGTCGACGAAGAACCTCATTGTACACCTTCAACTTCTGCTTCTGATGCCTCGCCTGCTGCGACTGCGACAGCGACGGCGACGCCGTGTCATGCACTCGGCTTCCGCAGACCTCTTTATCCTCCTCCACCATTCTTAGGAAAACAAACGAAAGCAGAGAGTTGTGAACGTTCAAGGACGAGGGGTTTGTGACTCTGTAGGGTTTGGTTTATGAGGGTATAAAGAGAGATTTGAAGCTCTTTCAATGGATTCTCTGTTGCGGGTGAGTAGTTACATAAGTAGAGGTGTCTCCGTTGCGTGTGAGTAGTTAGTAGAGGTGTCTATATGTGTATGGAACTGGAGTAGTGCGCACCCAACGAAATTACACGTTGGATACACGTGAGATTACCTCCCTAAGAGATGACTACAACTATAGGTGATTCCAAATTAATAAGATTTTAATTGGAGTTAAATTAATTTAATAAAAATATCAAATAATATCATTTTATTTGAGATTTTATCAAATTTTTAATTATTTTAATTTAATCAAAATCAAATTATTATTTTAGTTAAATTAAATTTGAATTATGAAATAATTCAAAATAGCCATAACAATATAGTGTAAAGTAGGCTATTTTTTTCACTATCATTTTATCTTTCTATTATATTTATGTATAAAAAAATATATTATTTCTATTACTAGTAATTATTACAATTAAAATTAAATATAATAACAATAAGAATTATTAAAATAATAACTATATAATTGAATCTTATATATAACTATAAAAAATTAGTCTCTATTTAGATTTTGTTAGTTTAATTTACTTCTTATTACATTAAGTTACTTCTTAAACATCAATGAATTCAATTTTTTGGTTATTCATAAAATAAATGCATATAAAGGACAAATTTATATTTAATAAAAATTTAAAATATATAAATTTTTGTTTCTATATTAGGAATATTTTATGTCACTCTCGTAAATTTTTTAAGGATATTTAATATTTATCATTTCTATAACACATCTTTTTTATTAAAATAATGGTATAATAATCTTATTTTCGATACTTTTTTAAATAAGTAGAAATATTTAATGAGGAGTATGAAATTCTTTCTCATAATTTGCTATCCATTCCATATGTATTAACTCTATCAATTGTTGTAATGGTAACTATTCTGAAATCTGAATAATTGTAATCTTAGCTAACCAAATCAGATTTAGCATTTCAAGCTTTTTATGTGAAAAAAAGAGTAGAAAAGAACAGAGGAAATAAGAGGTTAGTTATTGATTATAAGCCTCTAAATAATATTCTTTAAGATGACAAGTTTTTCTGCTCAAGATAGATATGCAAATGTTGTTCCTAAAAAAAGCAAAAATATTCTCAAAGTTTGATTTAAAAGTTGGCTTTTGACAATTGAGTGTTGATTTGTAAATCTTGAGTATGGCTTTATAAATACACTAGTCGTTTTATTAGTTTGGACTTTCAAAGGCAAAAAATCCTCCTTATATGATCTCATCATCATATAAGGTAAAGATTTAGGGATTGTATTAGGAATTGGAGAAATTGTTGTCAAAGAGCATCTTGCTGATTGGATGAAGTGTTCCTTCATTTTCGCTCTCAATAGTTTTAAGAGATTATCTGGTATAGGTTTAGGATTCCTAAGACCAATCCAAAGTTTTGAGTCGTCATCTTCATTATGTTTCGGTTGGATTGAGATCTTGTTCAACTCCAACAATTTGGATTTAGACTTTCAATCTTGTGGGTAGAGTTTGATCATCGCGCATTCTTGATGTTGAAGTTTGAAGCAATAATCACGATGACACTTCCATCGTTGAGAGTGGTCAAAAGGGTGTCGATCAAGGCATTATAGTAAGATGTGTATGTCATATCAAAGACAGAAGTTTTAGTTGTTGTTGGAATTCCTTTTTTTCCACATAATGTTAACATCAAGTGGATAACTCCTACATGGAGATGTGTGTAATCTTGATCTAGCCATAACAGGATGAGTTCAGAGGGAAACTTGAGTGATACATATTGTTCTTAAAAAGTAGATTTTAGACCACACTGGTCTAGTATGGATTCTTGGATCAATTCTTTAGGTTAAGGTCAATATGTGGATATTAAGGACTTAATACTTTGGAGAGAAGCAAACCATTCAATGTTTCTTTATCCTTTATCGATCTTATAACATAGCACATGATGGATCCATCTACTATAAGAATCAGGTGTGCTTGGCATACCTCAGTCCAATCTTAAGGCCCTAACCATTTTCTTAAATATGCATCGCCAACTATCTCTACATTTATTTGACCTTGCTTAGGATAATTCATTTTTGGAGAACTTCACATGCTAGAGTTTGACATCCCAGACAACTTTATAGACTTGGGCCTAGACATTGCGGGATCATCTCAGACTCAAGTCTCCTCCTTTTAGTATGCCCAAGGTCCAGATGATATTTCCATCATCAATGAAGAGGAGCTAAATAAAAATTTGGAAGATTTATATACAGAGGAAGCAAGTTGCAATAAGAGACGAGAAAAATCAATAATGATACTGACAACAAGAGTAGAGAAGCTTCCCCGTCGAATCCGTAATCGTGGTGAGAACCTATATGACATGGATAATCATTAGGATTCCTCAAATTTTCACTGTGAGTCCCTCTGTTTGTTTAGATGTCTTTTATGACGTGTCTTCGTTTTTATCTATTTAATATGTGATGTTATTCTTATATAAAATTGTTGATATGATGTTGTTCTTATATATAATAATTGATGTAATATTGTTCTTATCCGTTTAGGGTGTGATATGATCTTTTTCTTAGAGATGTTTGTCCTTTTGTAATCTCCTTTGTCTATATAAGCAAAGGACCTCTTCAGTTGTAACTAAGTTCTAATTTTAAGTTTTGAATCAAGTCAATTCTTATTTGATAAGAGTTACGTATTTTTATAAGGCTTCTATCTAAAATCTTTGTCTTCTCTGAAAGCTTGAATCTTCAATAAGGTTACTTTTGTCATATAGATATACATGTGTACTCTACACTTTCCTTTGTATAAAGATATTGTGCATAAAAAAGTATCGAACATATGATTATGTTTGAGTTTTAAGTTATACAGAGAGGATTGATCAGTTTAGATCCCTAATAGGTAGGCCTTGAGAAATGACACCCGTTGGGACAAAAAGGGCTCATGTCTCGGCTAACATACCTAAGGTCTTAGCTATATTCATCTTTATCTATCTTGTAACTCTTACAGAGGTCTACTCTATCATATCACCAGTGGTTTCCTATTATCCTCGTAACCTTTTAGCTAGGGTTCCCTCATTGATCGATAGAGCAGACAAAATTACTTTAAAATGAAATGTTGCTCTATGAACAAGAAAGCATTTTCAAAAAATTTCTAGAAAAATATTATATGCTCAATGACTTCAATGATGTCAATCTCCGATACATATTCATTGCTTCCCTCCCTGATGAGTTGTAGCCTAAATTACAAAGGATAATCAATTCTCTTCACAAAGACATGCTTGAAATCTCTCTCAGATAAATCTACCCATTAGTTTTGGTGATGCTAGATAAATTATGTAAACAACATAAATTCTTCAAAACTATGTTAAAAAGTGGACCTCAACTCAAACAAGCGTGCAAGAAGTCGTACTTAAAGATTAAATGTAAAGACATGAAAAAATGTGCATTTAACTTAAAGAAGGAGAAACACTAAAGAAGAAAATCGTTAAGAGTTCACTCTTTCAACAAATGGAAGAAAAAAATAATAAGATTCTTCGAATGGGGTGCTTTTGAAACCTAAAAGTCAAACTGATGTTACCTTTGTGGACAACTAGATCGTTATGCAAAAAGATGCCCAAAAAAGTCTTAAAAAGATATGAAAATCCTACGCTCCATTAAAGCTATGATGCCTATAAGAGATGAACAAATAAAGATGAAAATATCAACTAAGTAATTTAAACTTGCATTCATATTTTCTCCTAATTTTTTAACCAGTGATTAAATAATTCATTGAACATTAATGTATGAACAACTTCCCTCCTTATTTTACAAAAGTAAGAGGATAAATATCAATACATTTACATATATACCAACACATAAACTGTTAAAAGCAAGGCCGACATTAGGCAAGGGCAGGGTAAGGCAGACACCCGCCCAAGACCCATCCTTATAAATGATACAATAGAACTTATTTTTATCCTCATAAAAAATAAAATGAATCAAAATAGAGCCTATTATTGACCTCATAAAAAATAATAAAAGAATTCATATTTTGCTTATTTATATTCTTTGTGAGAGCCTAAAAATGGGTAAAAATAGGAACTTTTTTTTACTTTACTCAGGACCCATAAAATATTAGGATCGACCCTGGTTAAAAGACAAGTCTACAATATATCAAGGCTCATGTTGGAGTGTAAACTAACATCATAACATATATTGTTACTGGAAATAGAGATATTATAATTTAATCAAAGTCACTAAAACATAGTTAGTGTATAATAAGCCTATAAATGGACCATAGGAATCGAATAACCCAAGGCATTAATGAATATGCCTTCGAAGTTAGGGTTTATATTTTAAAAGTAACTATGTTTATATTTAAGTATTTGTTTTTTAAAAAAACCTTAAATTTTCTTTTTATTAATATTTTAAATTTTATTAATAGAGTAATGTACAAGCTAATATTTAAATGAGTTATATGCCCCTTAGGGATGGTCGAGTTGGTGGAGTAGGAGGGCATGCGATCAAAAGGTCTTGTGTTTGAATCCCCCTTGCTTAAGCTATCTTAATTGAGTTTGTCATACAGGAGTTGCCTAATCTGAAATATCAGGTTGACGGGTCTACTCTTAATTCATTTCATAAAAGTCAAATGAATAAAAATAGGATCTACTCTTAACCTTATAAAAAATAATAAAAGGCTCATATTTTGCTTATTTATATTCTTTGTGAGGACCTAAAAAAAGGTAAAAACGAGAACTTTTTTTTACTTTACCCGGAACTTATAAAATATTAAAAACGACCATGGTTAAAAGACAAGTCTACACTATATCAAGGCTCATGTTAGAGTGTAAACTAACATCATAACATATATTATTATGGAAAGAGAGATATTATAATTTATTCAAAGTCACTAAAACATAGTTAGTATATAATAAGCCTATAAATGGACCATAGGAATCGAATAACCCAAGGCATTAATGAATATGCCTTCGAAGTTAGGGTTTATATTTTAAAAATAATTAAATGGGAATGGCATAACCAAAAGCATAATCGTATATGCCTTAGTATTTAAAGATAATTAAACAGTAATGACATAATCAAAAGCATAATCGAATATGCCTTAGAGTTAGGTTTATTTAAAAATGATTATAATTAGGATAATAAATTGTAAATTTTCAAATATTTTGATTTTCTTTTCATTTAAGTATTTATTTTTTAAAAAACCTTAAATTTTCTTTTTATTAATATTTTTAATTTTATTAATAGAGTAATGTAAAAGTTAATATTTAAATGAGTTATATGCCTCCTAAGGGTGGTCGAGTTGGTGGAGCAGGAGGGCATGTGACTAAAAGGTCCTGTGTTCGAATCCCCCTTATCTACGCTATCTCAATTGAGCTTGTCGTACAGAACTTGCTTACTGTGAAATATTAGGTGGGTGTGATTTATAGGGTATTACGTCAATTCAGAAGTTTACCCAGTACGCATCATAAAGATAGTAGCTGCAGGTTCCTCCGTTAAAAAAAAAGAGTTATATTATAAATTTTGAGTATTAAATAATTAATTATTTTAAATATATAATTAATTGATCAATTGATGGCACGGGATTCAAAAATTATATTAACGAAAACGAAAATAAAAAACATTTATTCCCTTAAATATCAAATTTTGCATTATTTCGTCAGTCACATTAACAGAATATAAACAAAAACCACGTTTCAAATTGAGTTATTTAATTTTAAAAAATTAGGTACTTAATTATAAATTTTAAAGAATTTGATATTAAAATAAAATATATTTTATTTAATACTTTTTAATTAGTTATTATATATATAATTAATCCTATATTTAATAACTAATAAATAGTGATTATTAGAGATAATCTTCTTGACACGTGTATCCGTTGCATTGGTAACGGAAAGAAGTTGACCGGCTCGAGCAGCCAACTGATTCGGGAATAAACTGCTACGAAGGCGGTAGGAGGATTGGGAGAACTAACGTGGATGACACGTGGAAGGACGAGAATGATGCTGACATGGAAATGTGGCTTTTCGAAGTTGTGAAAGGTCAAAAGTCTTGACAGCGAAGTGGCGAACGGTCGCCGTTGGAATTGGTTGAAGGTTTTGAATAATTAACAGATTAATATAATAATAATAATTTCCAAACCTTATCCATAAACCAAATATTAAATTTAAAAATGGATAGAATCAAAATTTAAAAAAAGGGGAAGTTAAAATAATGCATTTGGTGTGGTCAAAGCAGAGCTTTATCACATTGTTTATGATAATATCTAGTCAAACTTATCTCTTTAACTTAAAAAAATAATTAATAAAAATAAATAAATTTTATATTAGGGATAATGAAATATAAAGCCTTAATTTTTAAAAAAATATTATTTTAACATTAGTACCTTTTTTTTTTATTCGTCGAGAGATGACAAATGGTAGGTTTATGCGTCAGCTCTACCTATTTTTTTAAAAATAAAAATATAAAACATCTTTTTTTATTGAGTTCGAGTATGAACTATCCAGGCCTAAGTCTACCTAACTTGAACCAGACTTATAAACAAACCCATTAAACACACATAAACCTGTGCTCATGGATCGATCCACTGCTATCCTTGGAGCCTAGATCTTATGTGTCAGCGAGATTTTCACCGAATTGTTATTACGGTCTCATCTTATATTATCAATAATAATTACTTAGTACTAACTCATATTATCAAGATGTTTTTAACAATATTAGATAATAGTCATATCATACCCAATAATAATTATTAATAATAAAATTACAAAGACATGAATTTTTATTTCACCTTGTTTTAAAACAAAAGCTAATTAATTATAACTAAATACAAAAACTCTATGGAGGAAACCTATAAGGAAAACAACTTATAATCTTGTAGAAGATAAATATACTTCCTTCTTAGTTAATTAACCTAAAATTTTTTTTACATAGTTTAAATATTTTTATTATTTATTTGACTACTCATTATTTATTCTTTATTTATACACATGTTTATTTATTTATATTGTATTTTTATTTTGTGTCTTTTTTATTTTTAATTATTATTACTCTATTATTTTAAGATATATATGTATATTTTTTATCTGTCTCTCTCTCTCTATATATATATTTATGTGAGTTTATGAAAAATAATATTTCTTTTAATTAAGAGTAAAGTTACGTACTACTGAATTTTTTCGTATCTCACATGTTAGTGTGACTTTTATTAAATTGTTTTATAAAATAAACTAATACATTTTTTATAGACAAAGATTAGAGTTGGAACTTGAAACTAATGTCTGCCTAAGGTGAGCATTTGAACACTTAAGAATCACATGAGGTCAGGTTTGTGACAAGTTGCCACGTTAGTATTACAAGTTGTCTTGCAAGCGCAGCACGAAGATGTCGAACGCCGAACTCTGGCAACGCATGGATAACTATGCAATTCACGTGCCCGAGCATGGCCCATGCTGCTCTACTTTTCGCCACATACATTTTTGAAGGAAATATCTGAAATTAGGAATGTACATAGGTCGGGTTAGGTCCGGCTGCTCCGGGTCAAGTCCTGGGCTATGATCACTCGTAGCCCAATGAGCTGAGATGAGATGGGACGACTCATGGCTCAGTCGGACAGGCCACAGGCTTGGCAGGCCAGGCCAAGCTGGACTGACCCTTCATTTATTTTTTTAAAATTTTTTTTAAAATAACGTCGTTTTAAAAATAACAAATTCGGATGTCGTCCCTATTTGGAATTGGTCTTATAAAAGATAAAAGTACAAATAACATCACCTTAAATTTTAATATATTTAAAAATAATATTAATGTCATATTAATTTCTAATTAAAGTTATGTTTATATTAATTTTAATAATTAACTAGCATATTTTTAATTTACAAAATATGGTGTGATTTTAAAAACAATTCTTGACATACTATTTTAATAATATTGAGAGTGAGTTTTGAAGCAACCGGTAAAGTTGCTCAATTGTAACCATAAGATCACACAGATCCTGTAAAGCAAGGAGTCTTGTATACTAAATACATTAAATATTTTAATAATATTATAATGTAAAATAATATAACAAAAACTGTTTACAATGTGCATGTGTATGTTTACATTTTACTTAAAAAGTTATAACTTCAATTAACTTACATGTTATACATATTTATGACTTATTATATGAGTTAATTTGTGTTTTTTTTATTTGTGTATATCACCTTATAATAAATGTTTTTAAAAAATTGAACCAATAAAATAAGAGGTTTACGATTTAAAAGTTCAACGGCATTCTTATTAATCGAAAAATTTAAACCTTAATAAAAATTAACTAATTTTTTATAATTTATAAAATTTGATTAGTTTATAAAAAACTGACCAGTTAATTAATAAATCGGTTAATGTTTAATAGCAAGAGTTATTAGGAAAAACTGAATCGAAAATTGACCTATTTATATTTTTGTGATTCAACTAAAGAACGGTTCAATTTTTAAATTATTGCTTATGTTATCTTTAATAAAGATTATAAATCATATTTAAAGAAAAGATAGTTGCAATAATAGAGATGTTAATAGGTCGGGTTGGGATGGTTCGGCTCGTGGCCCGACCCTATTACAGATTGACCCGATCTGTTAACTTTTTTTAAAGAAAAATTTTCAAAACAAAATCGGCCTACCCGTAGCCTAACTGGGTCGACCATATTCAGCCTATAACTCACATCTTACTCGATTAACTTGGGCCAAAATTAGGCTAAATAGGCAGAGCTATTTTTGACAACTCTATGCAATAATTTAGTGAAAAAGAACTCAGACAAACTCTTGAGATACACTGAATCTGGACTATTACACAAACTCTCGAGATACATTGAATTTGGACTCTTATCATTTCATGATGTGTGCTGTGAATTAGAATCTTTTTATAGGTAAAAAGATAACAATATTTAGCAATTTTGTGATGATTAGTCGTCCTAATAACTATCATTATCCCTATGTAAGCCCATTTGTGTACCTAATTGAAATTGACTTTCATTTTTAAGACAGAAGCACAATACCCTAATTCTTATTCACCAGTGAAAGAAATTAATCTATTCTCCAACATCAAAAGCTCCCTCAACTCTAACAGAGGAACAACCAAAACTTTCTCTCCTGGTATAAGGAAACGAGCATGCTTTGTTAGAAAATTCGCAACACCCATTGGCCTCCCTAGGCACTGATTGGATACGAACATACTATTCCCGACAAAGGAGAGCCTTGACGGACGTCAATAACTACCCATGTCCATTGTCGACGATCCCATGCAAAAGTTGAGATATGGCCATCTCACAATCAGTCTCCACCACTACAAATTTTATGCTTTGATTCTAGGCAAAAAGCAAGCCATGCGAAATTTCTAACAGTTCAATTTTTAAAATAGATAGGGATGTTAATTTAAGTTCGACTTATAGCCGGACTAGAACAATAATAACGACATCATTTTGTAATTTTTTTAAATTAAAGATGAGCTGGTCCAGCTTAACTCGCCCGTAACCTATCTGGTCACGAGTCTGTCAACTCTAGCCCGTCAAGTCACGGGCCGACTCACAAGTCATCAGACTAAGGGTTAGTTTGAGCTCAGCCCAATTCATTGATATCTCTAAAAGTAGACTCTTTACCTAAATTTAGAAACAGACACTCAACTCGACCTATTAACATCTCTAAAAATAGACCATTCGTCCAGATTCAGAAACGAACTCTATGAAAGTATTTTTAATTAAATTATTTTCTTATAACAATGTAGAATAAAATAATCAACGTCTCTAAATCATTGAAGTTCTTCAACCCCTTTTTGAGAGTCACAACTATTCATAATTATTATATTCATACAAAAAAATAATTCGATCAAATGTTTTATTTTTGATTTCGTTGATCTTGGTTCAAAATTAAAATTATATTAGATCTTCTTATGATTTAACTTTTTTTTACATGTATTTTAAGATTTATCATGTACCACATCTCCGTTAGAGTGAGAGCGACTAAGGTTCAATAAGCTTCAACTCAGACCAACTTGGATGCTTCACCACTTTCGGAGGAGTTAGGTATTGCTAAGCGTGATCTTGCTTGTAGATATTCTTGCTTAGTTCAACTGGAGACTGTTCATAGTCCAGAGTCGTCCTTGCGAAACTAACCAGAAGATGAAAGAATGCCGTGAGATGTGCTTGGAAAATCTTTCGATAGTGTTATGTATATTATGTCTACTCGTATGTCATGTTAGAGTTGGTATTGATCACAAAAATTTAGGCTTGAATTCGGGCCCTGAGTTTGAGATGTATGACTCAAGTTATAGCTAAATCTCGATCAAATTTAGAGAACCTGTAATTAAATTGAGTTAGAATCAAATTTGATTAATTTTTTTAAATATCATTTTATTCAAAACAACATTGTTTAATTTGATAATTTTGGTCTCGAGAGAGGTTTTTCTCTTGTTAATAATCTGAAGAGTTTGCTTTTACGAGTATTTGCATTAATATAATTACTAGTATTACATTGTAACTAACTTATTGAAACATATCTTGTAACATCTCTAATTGGGTCCATGTAACAAAGATGACAAGTTCCAAGTTCTCGGGGGACCAGATTCTTCATTTAGGTCCAAATCATGTGTTTAGTAGTAATTGGAATCTTATCCAAAACATTATTACATGGAGAAAAATGGGGTTAGGTGATTATAGGTTAGGTGATTATCATTCTAAAGAGTTTTTGGTTGTTGTAAAGGCAGACAAAGATTCCTTAGTGAAAGCTCGTGGGACAGATAATGTGGCACTTAAAAAAACATAATGGAGTAGCTGAAAGTTTGCATCAACAATGGAAATCAAGAACTTGATGGGGTTTGCATGAGAATCAAGAACTTAGACGGTATGCATGGCAGTGGAGTGGACAGGATCGGGTTTAGAGTTGGGATTGGGCCCAAAAATTTAGGCTTGGGTTCAAGCCCTAAGTTTGAGATCTATGACTCAGGCTATAACTAAATCTCGATCAGGCTTAGACAACCTACGGTTAGCTGAGCATTTTGCTGTAGGCACTACTTATTTTGCTACTCCACCCATTGAGTGTTAAGTTCTCCTTTTAGAGGATATGTCGGGGATCTGTTTCTCAAGACTCGTCCTGTAATTTCTATTTGCCTCACCTTTTATTAAAAAAAAAATAAATCAAACAAAAAAGTTAAAGAACGAACCAAAAGATTGAAAAGTTTAAGGTTTTTATTATTAAACCGGACGGATTGATTGAAAATTTTAATAATTGATACATAGTTAAATAGAACTTATTAATACCATATTATCTATCTACTATACTATCCAAAAGGAATAAAAGGCCATGTTTATGACTTTTCTTGTGATTTTAAATTCTTAAAAATAATTTAATATATCTAATTAAATGTAAAAACAAAATGGAATATGATATAAAATAAAAAATTCAAAACTTTTATAAAATTATTAATAATTTAAAACTCAAATAAAAATGTCAATGCGGCCTAACCTGACCCTACACAGCTAGGGTGTCCCGTGGCTTGACGGGTCGGGATAGGTCATCCTGTGGCTAGACCCGAATATGGGTTGATCGGTCCATGGCTCCACGAGCCACGAGCTGGGTGAGTCAGGCCAATCCGGCCTATCTTATATTTTTTTTGAAGAAAAATAAAAAATAACATCGTTTTTGAATTAACGGTTGTCTATTGTCCAGCCTGAGCCAACCTCTAGCCTAATCAGTAAAATTTTAATTATTTTACTTATTTTACAAGATTTCAATAATATTATAACGTAAAATAATATAACAAAAAACCTTTTACAATATGAATGTGTAAATATTATTTTTCCTCTTTATGTTTACATTTTATTATCTGAGTTAATTTGTGTTATTTATTTATTTTTAATTGTGTATATCGCCTTGTAATCAACGTTTTTAAAAAATTAAACCGATAAAATAAAAGATTTAGATTTAAAAGTTCAACGGCATTCTTATTAATTAAAAAATTTAAAGCTTAATAAAAATTAATTAATTAATTGTAATTTATAAAAATTGATCAGCTTATAAAAACTGACCAGTTAATTAATAAATCAGTTAATATTTAATAAGAAGAGTTATTAAAAAAAATTGAATAGAAAAATTGTCAATTTTATATTTTTGTGATTCAACTGACGACAACCTAATTTTTATTCACCGGTGAATGAAATCAACTCTCTAACATCAAAAACAACCAAAACATACTCTCCTGGTATAAGGGAACGAGCATACTTTGTTAGAAAATTCGCATACCCGTCGACCTCCGTAGGCATTGACCGGATACGGACATGTTAGTCCCGACAAAAGAGGGCCTTGAAGGACATTAATAACTGCTGATGTCCATTATGGACGTTCCCACGCGAAAGTTGAGATATGGTCATCTCGCAATCAGTCTCTACCAGGACAAATCTTACACTTTGATTCCGGGCAAAAATCAAACCATGCGAAATTCTCAAAAGTTCAGTTTTTTTGCATCTTGTGATGATTTTACGACTATTTGCATTAATATAATTACTAGTATTACATTGTATATTGAAACATATCTTGTAACATCTCTAATTGGGTCCATGTGACAAAGATGGCAAGTTCCAAGTTCTCGGGGGTTTCAATCTTTTACTTACGTTTGTGTTAATGTTCGCACTATGATGGCATATCCAATTCAACCAGATTCTTCATTTAGGTCCAAATCCTGTGTTTAGTAGTAATAGGAATCTTGTCCAAGTTGTTGGTAACATTATTACATGAAGAAAGATGGGGTTAGGTGATTATCGTTCTAAAGAGTTTTTGGCTGTTGTAAAGGCAGACAAAGATTCCTTAGTGAAAGCTGGTGGGACAGATAACGTGGCGCTGTAAAAAACATAATGGAGTAGCTGAAAGTTTGCATCAACAATGGAAATCAAGAACTTGATGGGGTTTGCATGAGAAGAACTTAGACGGTATGCATGCCAGTGGAGTGGACATGATTGGATTTAGAGTTGGGATTGGGCCCAAAATTTAGGCTTAGGTTCAAGCCCTGACTTTGAGATCTATGACTTGAGGTATAACTAAATCCCCATCAAACTTAGACAACCTGCGGTAAGATTAATTTATAAATTTATCATATTTTAACTTTTAATGATAAAAGTTATTAAAGTAAATTAAACTGAAAAGTTAGAAGATGAATCAAAAAGTTGAAAGGTTTAAGGTTTTTATGATTGAAATGACCGAATTGATTGAAAATTTTAATCATTGATTCATAGTTAAATAGAACTTATCAATACCATATTATCTATCTATTATAATATCCAAAAGGAATAAAAGGTCATGTTTATGAATTTTCTTGTGATTTTAAATTCTTAAAAATAATTTTAATATATCTACTAAATGTAAAAACAAAATGGAATATGATATAAAATAAAAATTTCAAAACTTTTATAAAATTATTAATGATTTAAAACTCAAATACAACCCGGCCCACCTCGACACGGATAGGGTGGCCCGTGGCCCGTGGCCTGACAAGTCCAGATAGGTTAACCCATGGCTCAGTTCGAACATGGCTTGACGGGCCACAGGCGGGCCAGGTTAGGCCAACCTGGCCTATTATCTTACGCTTTAAAAAAAAAAGTAAAAAATTACGTTGTTTTTTAATTAACGGTCGGTCCATTGCCAGGGTCGGACTGACCTGTGGCCTAATCAGGTCAACCACTTTTGGCCCATGGCCAAAATTGACATCCCTACACTCAGAATTTTGAATTATTTTAATTATTTTACAAGATTTCAAAAGTAAAAAGGTTAATCCCAGAATTTACATATTTAATGTTATGGTAGTGAATGAAGATGAATCAAATCCCTTAAATTATAACTATACGTAAGAAAAGAAATCAGAATCATACTTTGATTACATCCTAATTTAAATAGTATTAATAAATTGCATTTAATTTTACTTGTTTTTCCTAAACTAACAAAAACTCTAACCAAATAGAACTACATCCTACCCTTATGTATGGGAAAAAATATTGATGAATGTTAAACGTGACGTCTTAAAAACTAAATCGGCTTGACCAATTTAACAACGAAAAATTTGAACTGACTAATTTTTCGATTCAGATTTTAATCTTTTGGTTTTATCTAGTTTAACAATCTTTGTTGTTAAAAATAATCAGTTAATTAATTAATTAGTCAATTTTTGTAAATTAATTAATTTTTATAAGCTAAAATAAACCGATTAATTTTTATTTGACAGTCTTCTTTTTTAATTAAACTTTAAATTTTTTATGGATAAAGGTAGTTTTTTAAAAATCATTTTTTAAGTTCTTTATTGATATTCAATCTTTAACTGGTTTTATGATGGTTTAATACCGGATGAATCTTTTAAGCCTTAAATCTTTTGTTTATCGGTTTAACTTTCGGTCCTGCTTTGAAAGCACCGGTTAAAATCATTCCCTATTTTCTTTTAGAGTTAATTATATTTCATATGATTTGATTTTTATTTCAATTTTGTCTGTAAAATTGTTATTAACCTCTTTATAATATTATTTAACTCTTAAATAAATTTTCTGTAATATCCTATTAATTTTTAGTTTATTTATGACTTAAGAAAAATATACATTTAAATTAAGTATTTTAATATTAAGTCCTTTTTAGTAAATAAATAAATAAATAATAAAGAAAAATAATTAAAAATTACATAATAGTTTTTTATAATTTTTAAAATGTAAGAATTAAAATAGGAAAATGTGAGATTATACCTTTTTTAATGTAAATTTAACCCTTTATTTTATTAATTTTTATTTCTTAGAAATAAATAATTTCATGTTTCACATATTATCTATATATGTATAATATATCATCCATTAATTAATAATCAATTCACTCGCTCAAAATGATTATCTGAAACCTACCATCTTCGTGCACATGAAGTCCTTTGATGGAGGAGGGCGTGTAGAACCAAAAAGCTTACCAATTTTGATACGATTCACGCGTAAATTGCATTACAGAGAAAAACTTCCTTTTCCTTCAAGACACTATAAGAACATGTTCTCGGTTTCTTCTTCTAACATAGCTCTCCAATATTCTTACAACTTCTTAGAAAAAAATGAGGTGTTCTAACTTCTGTCTGATATGTTTGAACGTCGTGAACCTGCTATTCTCCATCTCCACATTCATTGGAATCATGTTCTTGTCAGGTTGTGGAGCATTTCTTGCCAAACCCTTGATCATAATTTCATTCCTCATCACATTAGTCTCCATTGTTGGGATCGTAGGAGCTTCCTGCAAATGCCCTAAAGTTACCATAGGATACATCGTGTCTATTCTGATACTCGCTGTTTTGCTCTTCGCTTTTACTATGTTTGCTCTTGTTGTGACTGGAAGAGGATCAGGTGACAAGATTCCTGGAAGGAATTATGAAGAGTACAGTCTTGGTAGATACAATGTTTGGTTTGAGAAAAGAGTTAACAACACCAAAACCTGGAAACATATCAGAACCTGCTTGGAAACTACTCAGGTTTGCAATGATTTCTCCAAGAAGTTCGCCAATGTCACTCAACGGAAGTTTTTCAATCTGCCATTGACCCCAATTCAGGTAAGTACCCTTTGATTGTGGGTTATTTACAAGTTATTACATGCGCCTCGCGATTTATTCGGTATTGTTTCAGGCTGGTTGCTGCAAGCCATCTGATAAGTGTGGGTTTAAGTACATTCATCCAACTGAATGGAACATAACTGGTGGAGGAGATTACAAGAACAATCCTGATTGTTTAGCTTGGAACAACAAGTTAAACGTGTTCTGCTTCAACTGCAACTCATGTAAAGCTGGTCTGGTGGATCAAATGAGAAGGTTTTTCAGAATAAACGCCATGGTTGATCTGATCTTCGTGGGAAGTCTTGTTATTGCATGTGGACTAGGGTTTTACGAGCTCAGAACAATGAGAGAAGAAGAAGAAGAAGCATAACATTATTAGGATAGAGTAGTTTCTGGGCAAGGTAGGATAAGTGTAGGGATTTATTCAAGTTTGTGGTTTCTTTTGGAATAAATTATCGTTTGAATATTTGGTTATTATTAGTAAAAATAATTGTTATTTTGTATTTATGAGACCAATAATAATATGATGTTATTAGGCATGAGATTTGCAAATTAATAAGATATGAATCTGACCTAAAATTGTTTTAAAAATATTCGAGCTCTTTTTTCTCTTACGATTCAACAAGATCACGAAGTCGATTCATCCAATACTGCATCCAATTTGTAAAAAAAAAAATTCAATTGTTTCAAACTTTTTCTTTCTTTTTTATGGAATATTTACGAAATTTCTATAAATAGGATCAAACCATATTTCATGGTACTTACTTTTTTTTTATTTTTAATAAGTAGGATCAAACTATGCTCCACAGTACTTACTTTTTTCTTATTCTTAAGCAAATCTACGAGAAGGCTTTTTTAATCAGAGAATTCTCAAAATTTTGTCTTATAAATATAAATAAGGTCAATCTTAGGTCTCAAATTTTGAAGAAACTAAAAAGTTCAATTCTTAAATTTGCTGCAAGTTTAAATCAGGCTTGACAATTGGATCAAATTCAATCTGACTTGATGTCATCGGGCCTGGCTTTGGTTGATTGGGCCTTTGGTTGCTTTTAGGCCAGGGCTACGCATGCCTAACTCAACTCGAAGCCCTGTAGATAATGACAAAAAGACTTCATTTTGAATGTTTTCAAAAAATTAATAATTAGTCTAATCGAATTGCCCTCGGTCCAATCGGGCATAAGTGCATTGCTATTCCTAGTCTAAGGGCATGTTTGGTGGAGAGTTTTATAATGAAATGAGAAAGAACACAACACACTTTCATCGTTTAGAAAAAAGTTTTATAATAGAATAGGATAGAAGCGGAGGGTCTCATGTTCCGTTCCGTTTCATCCTAAATAGTAAAAATAAGAAACCTCCGATTCAGAAGTTGAAGATGGAATGTAAACTAATAAATATATACTATCTAATATATCCTCAATAATTTTTCGTAATATCAATTATTTCTCCTTACCCTAATATCAACCAACACATTTGTATATATTTATCAGTTTTTTCCGTAATACCAATTATTTCTCCTTACCGTAATCCCAATTATTTCTATATAAATAAAAATATAAATAATATAGAATAGAATAAAATAAATTTTAATAAAATAAAATAAAAAATAATAATATTTTTATACAATTAATAATAAATTGTATATAATTACAGTGACAAATAATTTTTTAAATATATTTTCTATTTTAAAATAATAAAAATTTTATTATTTTATTATTAAAGTTACAATTATGACTTTTTAATTGGACATGATTTTTGTTTTAAAATTATAACATTATATCTTCTGCAACAACCGTTTTAATGTAAGGGATATAATAGTCATTTATTATACATTGTATTACATTACATTGATCTTTCAAACAACATTTTACTACATTACATTATAAACCTTTTAATTATTTCCAAACAACTTTTTATTACATTATATTCTATTATATTATAAACTGTTCCGTTCCGTTATGTTATATTTCATTACATTAATTAACATCCAACCAATTTAAGTCATAAACTTTAAAATGTTTATGATTGTATTTAACCCGTTACCATCATTGTTATGAATACTGGTACATTTCGGTCGGTACCGTTTCGAACCAAAATTGATAACGAAATTCAAATTATGGTATCGGATGTAAATACCGGTCGGTACCGGCGGTATTCAAAATACCGGTCAAATACCGGCCGGTACCAAAAATTTTAAAAAATTGGGGGACTTTTTTGCAAAATTTTCAAAAAATTTTAAAATCTCCCTCCCTCCATCCTACCTCTCTTTCCCCCATTTTTTTCAAAGTTTTTTAATTAGTTATTTTATCTATTTCAACTTTTATAATTATTGTGAATTTTTAATTTTTGTTTTTAAATAATAATAAATATTCTTATTATTACTAATAATAATTATAAATTAAATAAAACTTAAAAATAAATTATTT
>JANQBM010000221.1:41655015-41665314 GCA_025594535.1 Erythroxylum domingense
GTACAATTGTATAATATGACAATGGATTATTTTGTAATTTTTAAAAAAATTCAGGGACTATTTCATAAATTTAAAAAGTTAACTGAAACGGTATCCGGTATTATCCGGTACCGATACAGTATCGTACCAGAACTTAATCCGGTACCAAGTTCGGTACGGTATTCGCAACATTGGTTACCATTCTTAAGTAGACGAGGTGGAGTGAGGTGGGCTCAATCTTAGACATAAGGTAGCCCAGGCCCAATTTAATAAGTTTTATTATTTAAAAGTTCAATTAATTTTATGTTTTGTTAAACTATATATATATTATTTCGTTTATAAATAACCGCCCTTTATTTCTTCCAACCGAACAGATCAACAGAGTCCCAATTTCTTGAACTCACAAATCGAATCCCTAATCAAGGTCTACGATGCCGAAGAAGATGGGGGTTAATACTAAGGCCGAGGCCGCACGTGAGCGGCGGAGCGCCAACGAGGCAGAGCGCAAGGAGCGGGAGGCTAGAGAAAAGGAAGATCAGTACTGGCGCGAAGCCGAGGGCGGGAAGTCACGCGCAGCGAAGAAGCGCGAGGAGGAGGCCCAGAAGCGGGCCGAAGCCGCCGCCCGCAAGGCAGAGGCTCGCCGGTTGGCGGAGCAAGAAGAGAAGGAACTCGATAAGGGGGCCAAAAAGACGGACAAGAAGGCAAATCGAGTGGGGATTCCGGTGTCCAAGGTTACCGAGGCGGAACTCCAGAGGAGGCGAGAGGAGGAGCAGGCGGAGATGGCTAGGAAAGCCGAAGAAGCGAAGCGACGGCAGAGTAGGACGGCGGCGGAGGAGGAGTATGAGAGAATGGTGCTTGTTAGTAATACAAATCGTGACGATTCCCTTATTGAGGCGAGGAGCGTGGAGGACGCGATTGCGCAGTTGACGGTTACTGATAACGTGCCTGTGGACAGGCATCCTGAGAAGAGACTTAGGGCCACGTTCAAGGTGAGTTTCATTTCGCAAAATTGGATGTTTGACCAAATTTGTTCATGTTCTTTTTTGAAAATTAGCATTTAATTAAACTTTTTTCACATGTTTGGTTCCTTGAAATTTAGGAGCTTCGTAGGCTTATGATAGAGTTGATAGATTTGTTGGATTGTGGGTTGTGGAGTTTAAAGTTAGCCCTGATAGGGTATGTTGAATAGGTGCGAAATCTTGAATTCTACCGCATCAGAAAGCAAATCATATGGTGGCATATATGTGACAACTTGTTTTGAATGTGGATTGCTTTCGGTGATAAAATTTTTTTCTTGTTGGGCTTTCACGATGCAATCTTATTTTTTTGGGTAGACAGAGAATGTTATTTCTAACTTGAATTCTGTTGTTTTGGCCTTGTATCTTATATTTGGTTTGTCTTCCTTTTAATATCCAAATAATTTGGAAACTCTTTGTCCGGATTTGTTGGAAAAATTATAGTGATAGTTGTCTAGTTTTTCATTCTCTGTGAAAGCATGTAACATTTACTGGTGTTTCTTTTTATGTTAGCTGAAAATGTTGGTATATAGGGATTTTATTCGTTTTCCCATGGTTGTGTGTTGACCTTCTACGTGTTCACAGGCTTTTGAAGAAGCTGAACTTCCCAGGCTTAAGGAGGAGAAGCCAGGTTTAACTCATAATCAATACAAGGACATGATATGGAAGCTATGGAAGAAATCCCCTGACAATCCTCTCAATCAGGTAATGTGGAACTTCCTCCTGATTATTGATTTAAAATATAATCATACATCTTGGCAACTCTCATAAGTTACTTCCTTAAATTTCAGGTATCTGATTGTAGGTACAAACTTAGTTCAGGCTTTCCACTTCATTTTCATATGACTATACTGTGGTTCTTTAAACTATTTGAGTGGTGTGCAATCAATGAGTGCGTATCTTTTTTAATCGGAGAGCAATCTGGATGTCATTTATTATTTTATGTTGGCAGCCTGAATGTGTGAATTTGCTACTGTGGCATTTTTAAAGTGAAAACAGCCATCGTATGGTATTCATTGACTATGCTGTATCACTTATAAGTAGCTACAGTTGATCGTATTATGTTAAAAATCTGTTATTAGCTTCCATTTATTCATAGAAGTGTTTTAAGTTTCTCAAGCTTGTTAAACTTGTAAACACGTTTGATCGTTAAACTTGTAAACATGTTTGCAGGTTAGTGAGTGACTGCCACAGCAGCAACGAACTCCGATCGGGGGGAAGCTTTACCGGGGTTTTCATGCGATGAGTTGTTTTGTGGGAATCCTGTCAAGGAGATATGCAAGATCACGACTTTATATGATTTTGTAACCGTGTAGGCAACTGAGATGGTTTTCTCACTGCATTTGCTTGCAGTTTGTGCTCAAAGCTGAAATAAACAATGATGCCCTATAGTATATTTAGCCCATCTGAGATGTTTTGTATCTATTCCCAGTTGCACTGTACTCAGTCTCATGGTCTCCTGTTCTTACTCAAAAGGGGACAAATAATTTAGTGATGTATATGAGAATTCTTAGCTACTTTGAATATCCATTACTAGTTACTTTTCATGAAGGTGTAACATTTTGTTGAAATTTTACTATTTACCTAATCTGGATTTATAAGATTAGCAGATCAATCCAAGTTTTTGTACGAATTTGCAAATTAATTAACATTTGATAGGTATTATCTAAGGATATAAAGCAATATCTTTATCACATATAATGTCTCAGTGAATTGCGAACACATTTGTCACTCTTCTTTGAAAGATGATTCGACTGGGGACGTTGATATTAAACAAGGTGATCGAAAATTTACAGTTCCTGAGGATTAGCTGCTAGGGTCAATTTTATCGCTGAATTACTGAATTTGATCGCTTCCGCGATTGCAAAGATGATGCCTTGTGGGTGTATAGGAAGATTGGGCTCAGACTGGGGACGCTCCTGTGATTTGATTGACAGACCAGCTGTTGTTCCGGCCCAGACCTGATCATTGAACTTTATGTATTAAGACAGGCTATATATCAGCATCAGAAAAACTTATTGACATTGAATTACAGAGGACCACCAAATGACGGTCTACATCGTTGCAATTGGCAAAGCCATAGTCCTGGCCTAGTTTCACTACTATTTACATTAAGGAGCTTGTCAATTTCAGATGCTAGGTAGTTCCTTTGATCTGATAGGTACGACTATGGACCTATGGTGGTCCTATCAATTTATTTTATGGTTCTTGTTGGGTGCAACAAAGTCTTGCAAGTAACTCAGCAACTCAGTTTCTGTTTGTGAATCTTACAAGTAAAAATTTGCTTCTTACATTGTGTTCTTGTTTTGTAGGTAAACCATGTCCTGAAAGAGAGGAGCTCTCCTACTCTTTACCATCGTGGCTAAGGACAAGAAAGATGTCTTACCGTCTGTCAACATCGTCGAATAAATTCCCTTGGTTGGCCTCTTTCTGCAACCAATTCTGGTAGCCTTTCATTTGTTTTTGATGGATTGATCTATGCTAATTTCGGCTAATCATACCTGTGTTATTCCGAGTTTCAACCTCAAACCTGGTTGCAACTTCAAGAGATTGATCATGGAAGGTTGGTTTTTTTCAGATATTTATATGCTTATGAGTGGTGAGTTTTGGATGGAGGTAACTATCCACTTTAAGTGGATTCCCCAAATTGGTGGACTAGAGCATTCAGTTTAATAACAAGGACTAAAGTACTATACTGCTACCTTCATTAATGGCAATGTCTGTCCTGTTGTGGTTTAGTGAAATGGGAACCTGGAACTAAGAAACTGAGATATGTAGTTATTGGTTATTCTGCAATATTGGGGTTGTGGCTCAATATCAGGTCCTATATTGTTGAAGATGGTTGGACCTGGCATAGAGCAGAAAGTATTTTGAGGGGAAGAACGAAAAAGAAGAGGACGGTCATCGTTGGGCTAAAATCAAATAATTCCACAGAGAACCGCCGCTGAATTTAATGGCTGTGGTTACCAGGGAAGGGGGTAATGTGATTACCATTCATGTTAATGGAACTTTTAATACTTTTAATCCAAGCACTTTCCATATCCATGAAGTCTCCGCAAGTCCAAGAAGGTAAAGGACATTGACCGACCTTGTGAGTTAATGAAATGAAAAGGTGAAGCTTTGGGTCCCTAAATTGTTCATTATTGATTCATACATGGTTTGTGCTGAAGGTGGATTTTCTTGTTAAAGTCTGTATCGGGAGTTCTTATATTCATGAATTAAGCCTTCAAGTGTGTCTCAACAGTGCAAGAATCCTTGCACTCGGATGCAGCCCTTAAGTAATCATTAATCCAGGCATGCCTAAAACTGTTGCTCCCAACTTGCACCCTTCTGGTAGTGGATAAGGGAGAAAGAACCATACTCCAGAAGCAATGAACCTCTCAGCAAGGCTCTAGTTATCGTGTTTTACTAGGATCCTCATTGCATTTCGTGGAAAAGAGTTACTTCCATCAAGAACAGACTAAAACCCACAATCTGCAAAATTCATTGACAGGACCATCTACTACAGCATCATCATTGGTGGAACAAATGGCTGGTACTAGGATGTATCCTATCAACAACACTGTCCAAGTTCCAGATTGCTTGCAAAAGATGATGTTTCAGCAGTCATTGCTGACAGGGAGGAAGCAATCATGGAAGCTGTTTTCATTCCAATAGTTGAAATTGGCCACCGACGATTTCAGCTCTGAAATGGTCATAGGAGAACGTGGAAACAGCGAGGTATATGCAGCTATACTTCAAGATGGTATAGCTGCAGCTGTGAAAGTCCTGAAAACTCAGGTTCTGCAGAAGAGGATCTTCTAATTGAAGTGAAACCCTCTTACGACATGAGAACATAGTCCAAATCACTGGGTACGCAAAAAGCAAGGACTTTCATGCAATTGCTTATAATCTTCTGCAAGGAAGCTTGCAGAAAAACCTGACAGGATTCAAATGGAGGGAAAGAATGGGAATTCCCATTGGTGTGGCAAAAGCTCTGGATTACCTTCATTCTTTGGAACCTCCAGTAATTCACAGAGATGTCAAATCATCAAACATTCTCCTTTCTGATGATTGCCAACCTCAAGTAAGTTTTACGTGAAGAAAACTCATACTTGACTATATAAATTATCTATTTTTACATCTGAGTTGGATATCTACAGAAATTGCATATAGATGTTTCTACTTCCAGAAAAAGAAATTCAAACCACCGGTTGTTAAAATTACGATTTAAGCTTTCAAGCTCTCACCTCTGTTGATCATTACCACACTAAATCTGCACTTGATTAAAAACTTCGCCTCTTTTAATCCACACCCACAAATTTTCTGGTTTCTGGTTGTTGGCTCTCAAGATTTTGGAGCAGCAATAGTACACGATCAATCACAGCAAATGTTGGCAATATAAAGCCCTTCAATATTGTTGGTACCTTTGGTTACTTGGCCCCAGAGTATGTGATATATGGAAAGGTTGATGAGAAGGTGGACATTTACTCCTATGGAGTTGCGCTTCTGGGGCTTATAACCGGGGAAGAGGAAATCGAGTAAACCAGGCAACTCATGAAAGCTTAGTCCTGGGGGTAAGCAAGTGATGATTGGAAACCAGGCAACTCATGAAAGCTTAGTCCTGGGGGTAAGCAAGTGATGATTGGGTAGAATAAGTCCAAGAAGAACAAACTTTTTAATCACCAACATTCCTAAACACTTTTGATTCCTTGACATGCAGGCAAGATCTTTACTCTACTCCGATTTATGTGACCACCTCATTGATCCTAATCTGGACAAAGATTACGGGAATGAAGAGATGAAAATAATGATACTAGCAGCTCGCCTCTACCTCTTGCATTCATCTTCTATGAGACCAACCGCGAAAATGGTGAAAATTCCACTCATTTCCTATGAATTTGTTTGTTAAAGAACTTGGTGTATGAGTACACCTAAATTCTGTGACAGAAATCTTTCAAAGCAACTTGCTTTATTAATTTTTGAACTACAAAAACAGATCTCGTAGTGTCATGGACATCATATTCTTCACGGCTTTGCCTGATACAATCTCGAACATATGAAAAATATGAAGGTTCTCTTATTAGTATTCAGATGAACAAATCAAAGCAGATGCAGTAAGAAATGTTATCAGGTAACTAAGCCTGGGCCAACTGTTTGAAGTTGAGTGGGGTCATGAACTCTGGTCCTCCTTTGAATAGAGTGAAAGCAGCCAACTTTGAGGCAGCCTCTGTGGGATGGAACAAGTCCCAGAACAGGTGATCACGACGATTACGACAAACAGATGAGCCTGGAATACAGAAGGATTCTGCATTTAACTTCCCTTTGCCACAGCAAGCAGTTTTCACATCCTTGAATCCTGAGAATATTGTCAACAAAGTTTGTTAGCTTATATCATTCTGGTTGACGCGTGCAGATAAATAGAAACTCCTTTAAACAGTCAATTACCAAAAGGTCGAGGGTTCTCGATGATGTTTGCAGTCATCTTGAATGCGTTCCCGAGTGAAAATTTCATGTCGGGATACTTTGAGCTGAACTTGGTCAATATGGCATGGAGCCTCAAATGGAAAGCCTTAGCAAGTTGATTCAGATCCTCTGAACAGCTCCCACCTGCAGTATGAATTCTTTGAGATGGACAGCATCCAATTGGTGGGATACTAATTATGCCGAACTTCCTTGCTCCAAGTCTATAAAGATTCTGCATATAAAAAAATCATGAAGTCTGATATGGTGCTTCAAATGATGCTGAACCGAATGAAGCTACGAGTAATGGTATCGTCATTTGTTAATCGTCACATAATCAAAAATGTAAAGGAAAATCCTACCCTTAGGTGCTGCTCATAAATGCGTCCTAGAGCAGATATGAACTCTCTCCTGGGAATGGTACTTCCTGACAGCTTGTACCTAAAAACATCATTGCTCCCAGTGCTGATGAAGAATAGACTCTTGGACAGAAAAGCTTTTGTGTTGGCCGCGCCTATACAGGACATCATATTTCTCTTGACTGAAGCCAATTGCTTTATCTGATCTCCCAATGAGATGATGTTAGTCTCACCGTTCCTTGAAGAGGCCTGCAATAGGTACAATGCTCGTATTGTTTTCTAACTTGGAATGCAAGATCTAAAGTTATAGTTTGCAGGCAGTGCGAAGTTACAGAGTTCTTACATTGTTTTGTCCAGTTATCTGCAGAATGCCAGAACCTCCAGAGGCAAAATTTATGCCTCTGAAACTCTTATGCTTGAGGATATCTGTTCTGTTTGCAATAGCCAAAAATGGTGGTGGACTTCTTCTATGCCCCATTAGCTTAGCTGTTAGAAAACAAGCAAAGTTACTGACAGAAATGGTTTAATATAATTGCAGTTTGAGCAAGCTACACTAACCAATAAAATCAGCACCGTTGAAACCATTGCTGAACCTTCCAGTTGGTCTAGACTTTGGGAAATCAATGCCGTTTGGAGGAAAATCCGCCCTAAATATGCTTGTCGGAATCAAACTGTTGGTGCCTACATCAGCTGTTGAATCTCCTAATATGAATATAGCTGGTGTTTCTGCATAGGATGTGTGAAACACAACCATGGCTAAGCATAGAACAGTAAGAAAGATTTGGCTTCCCATGGCAAAGTCTGGACAGAAACTGCTCTTGTTCTTTGCAGTATCTATCCTGTTAAAGTGAAGCGTATGCCTTGAAGCAGCTTGATCCAATCTTTAAACTCACCAAGCGATTTATAAGCAACTTAGCTTTTCAGGGCCTGAACTGTTGGAGTATTGTTCCATGATAACTAGTTTAGTTCTGTTACCAACCGACTTGGTCGAAGTTTTGTCCTGATTTTCAATCTGGTACTAAGTTGGCATTCCTTTTGTCACAGCAATTACAACAAATTTCTAAATCTTTTAGATTCCATTTTCATTTCATGTTTTTAAGTTTTCAGTTAAGTATTAAAAATCGGATAATTCAATTAAATGATTATTTTAAATATCAATCATTATATTTAGGGATGATAACGAGCAGGGTTTAGATTTAAGTATTTTCAATAGATTGACTAATAGGTCAGGCTCAGGTCGGCTCAAGAGTAAAACGACATCCTTTTACTTAGAAAAGTTAGATTTCGGGTAGGCTTGAGTTTGGATAACCTAAACTTGAACTTAATTAAAAACGTTATTTTATACTTTTAATTTTGTTAAAAATTATTTAAAAAATTAGCATAGGTCAGCTCATTATCATCCCTATCATCCCTAATTGGATATTAAATTGAGAAATTTAAAGGTTGGAAAAAGATATCAAACCAGAAAGGACATGTTTTTATTTCATTATCCCAAAATTCATGATTCCTGACAAATAAAGGCATTTATTCATTGCTCAATGACAAATTAACTTTCCTGTTTCAACACAAATTGTTGGAGTTGAGATTTCACCACAGAAGTTCTAAGTTTTTCAACTTCTTGATTCTTAATAGTTATGATAATCACAAGGAGGCCTGTTCAGTTTTTGTCATCATCGACTATTTCCCAAATGGAATTCTCTTTTTGGAATGAGACAACCGTGAAGAAATACGAGTTATGTGGTTGAAAATGGAGTCGGAAACAAGTTAACAGCCCAGCCCTCTGGAACATAGTACAGCCTCAGGTGGCTAAGAGACGACAAAGAGGTGCCAAACCCGTCGACGTGAGCTCCTTAAGGGGACCAACCTGCTTAAATTTTTTCCAGCCGTCTCTGTGTGTGTATGTATAGGAAAAATTCTTAATGGCCATGCTTGTGATATATATATTGGATAAAAATTTGGTTATCAGATGTGTCTATTGTTAAGAAATAAAGGTCAAATTTTTGTCAATTTTTTAATTATAATCCGAAGTTTAAAAAATAGTAATAAAATGCCTAAAATTTCAAAATTTTTTAATTTTAATCCAAATTTCGAACATTCAATTTTTTTCAATTCTAGACTGATATTAGTATTTTCGTTAAGTTTGTTGTCGTGACTTACTATGTGTTTCAGCATCCTTAACTATTAATGCACCTCAACCAAAATTAACACAACAAATGAAGATTAGTGAAATGACGTTGTTTAATTATGTAACTAAAACGAGGTCGTTGTTTAAAAATGACCTAAATCAAATTACACAGCCCTAATAACCTTACATTTTGATTTAAGTTTTTCCCTTCGTTTTTAGTTTGTTCTCGAGACGCCTTTACCTTTCGATTTTTAGATTACGTAGTTCCGACGCTCTTACACTAAAGGCATCAAGAGAACGAACTAAAAATGAAAAGCTTACTGGTGCAGTATGTTGTAATGCGAGAGTAGTTTGAGGCGTCAGAAGAACAAACAAAAAACAAAGGGTTGAGGACATTAAGAGAACAACAGATAATGTTGGGCTATAATTGAAAAAATTGAAAGTTTGAGCATTTTATTGTCACTTTTTAAAGTTTAGGCTAAAATTAAGAAAATTTGAAAATTCAAGCATTTTATCTCTAATTTTTAAAGTTTGAGCTATAATTAAAAAATTGACAAACGTTTGAGTTTTTTTTTATAATTAGCTCATATATATATATATATATATATATATATGCAAAGATTTTGTATATATATAAAAGAAGAAAATGTTTGCAAAACATTTGTATATATATTGGACATGGTTTGATTTCTATGTGTGCATCTATATATATATGGAAGACTATCTGTGTATACATATTAAGAAGAGTTTGATAATCATTGTTTTTTAGGGGTGGTCGAGTTGGTAGAGTGAAGGGCATAGGGTTAAAAGGTCCTGTGTTCGAATCCCTTTACTTACACTCTCTCGATTGAGCCTGTCGTATAGGGCTTGCCTAGTGCGGAGTACCCGGTTGACGTAATTTGCAGACTATTGCGTCAATCCGAAGGTTTACCCAGTGTGTATCCAAAGGATAGTAGTTTCCATTTGTGTATATATAGGAAAAAGTTTGGTGACCATGTGCGTGTATATAGATATAAAAGAAAAAGTTTGAGGTCAACCTGAAATTCAATCAACTTACCTTGGCCTGTTAACTTCGAATCAGGTTAGGGCTGAACGGGTCAAACTTTGCCAACCCTATTGGTTCAAACATAATCTTCATATCAAACATCAAATAACCTTGTTTGTATGTTTAATGGTCCAATGACTAACTAACCATTCAAGTTCACATCAAAAGAAGAGTGTAACATCCCATTATCCCACTCTATGATTCTATTCAAGAGAGTTTATGGAGAATTTAGAAGTACATTTCATGCATCACATGTAACATCCCGTTTTCAGAGAACGGGTCGGACCAGAGAAACGGGTCCAAGTGTGGTAAATTACCACACCTCATGCTCAT
>JANQBM010000221.1:41665414-41686467 GCA_025594535.1 Erythroxylum domingense
GAAAGACAATCATCTTTATCTTTCATTCTTATCTTTTATTACATGCTCTTTCCTTCTTCTTTCTTCTCTCCTTCTCACGACACTCTCATCCTCACCCTCACTACATTAAGCTTTGTTATCATCTTTCACTAGCCACTCCAAGATGTTGTTGCTCTCACCTTGTTGATGAAAACCTAGCCTATTTTCTCCTTGAAAGATGATGATTGTGTGGTTCAAGGAAAGCTAGGGTTAAGTGAGAATTTGAAGATCTTGAAGTAAATTGAATGAAATATGTTTTGATGATAGTTAAGAGTTAAATTATCATAAAATGAGGACGTGTACATGCTGAAACGTGGATAAGAAAAATAGATTTATAAATATCTTGTTTTGGGGTATATTGTGATGTGTTGAAATGAGGGGAATTTAAAGGACAAATTAGAAGAGAAATGAAATGAAGATGAACATGCATTTGCATATTGGCAATTTATTGATCTGTAGTTATCAAAATCAGATGGATTTTAATTTATGATAAACTAGAGACATATGGCTATAATTTTTATGAAGGAATTGAATTTGAATTCTATCCTTACGGGTCTTGAAATTTAGTTTGAAGTTGAGTTCTGGCATAGGCTGTAGCACTACCTTTGATAGAAATCGTATCCTATTTTTATCGAATAAATTGTGTTGATGTAGGCTGATTCAGACAAAGTTATCTTCATAAAAGTTGTAGCTTACTCCCTTAGCTTTCTATTGGTATAAAGTTTATAATTTTTGGATATCGGAATTAAGAGATATGAGTTTTACAAGTTAGAGTGTACAAATCCTTCAACCATGGGAGTGCTCCAAAATTTCGAACGTGCACAATCTATGGTATTTTGAGCATAACTCATGGAATAATGAACCAAATTGGATGATTTTTGTTTCTTTTGAAAATTATTGCCTCAAAACATCAGTTTCTAGTTCAAAATGCCCATATAAATCTGACCCGAAATCCGCATGAGAAAATCTGGAAAAAGTTGGTTAAATATGTGATAAGATTGTTTGATACATTCCGAATGAGGAATTATGGAAAAAAAAAGGATTTGATGAATGAAGAGATTAGGTAGGAAATGTTGAATTAAATGAATAGGGGTTTCAGAGTTTAATGCAATCAATTTGGTCATTAAATTTAGTTGATGTTGAATAAAAGGGTTAAGGTGAGTAAAGTGTATTTTGGAGTAAATAATGCTTGGAAGGTGTTGTAAATTGTTTCTAAAGTGTATTAAAGAATATACCCGAGAATTTGTCATTAACATGCATAATATATGATACAATTATAAATGTGCTTATTCATCTAAATGTGCAATATAGTAATGTTAAAATGTATGTGATTGCATATAGAAGAGCACGTTGAGCGACCGCTTCCAAACATCGATGGGACTTCAAGGCAATAAGCTAAAGGGAGCAATTGTGAATAAACTAAAGTGGTCTCACCCTGATTGTTTGCTTGATTCCGAATTGAATTGATATGTGATGTGTGTGTACTGATTTCTGGACATGAGATGACCGAGGCGTTTAATGAATGAATAACACGTTGAAAGTGTTCCTTGAATGTGAATATGATTGAATAAATGTGTTTTCAACTTATATGTTGAATATCAGACCAAGTTCGATAATTAATGTGAATGAGAAAGTGAATGCGAATGCAATGGACTGAACATGATGATTGAATTTGTGTAATGCATTTCATTCCAATCCATGAAATATAAAGGCAATTGTGATCGGAGTCGTCAGTGAAAAAGAGCTTAAAGCTCATAAATCTGTGGTACTAGCCTATGACTCCATATGTATAATGAGCCATGTATCCTCATCGGATAAGGGACAGTATGGATGAGCTTGGTATCTTCAGCAGATACGGGATAGTAAAAAAGGCACTCGGTTATAACAACGTAATAAATGAATTTGAGTCTCATAAACATTACATACACATATGATATGAATAAATTGAACAGTTGCGATATTTTGAGGATTTTTATTGCATGAAATGTGTGAATGCTTATCGATGAATATGTTTTGCTTAATCGCAATGAAATGATGAATTGTATGGATTTTGAAGTGTGACAATTGTGAACAAAGTGTTTCGTGATATTAAATAATGATAATTTAGATGATGTGAATTATATGATGTGTTTCGTGTTTCGTGTACGTACGTTTAGAGGGTGTACGTGTAAGCGTCAGATGGGAGTGGAGTGTTACAGTGGTTAGTATCAGAGCCAGGTTGGCATCCATAGGGATATATAAAAATGTTATGCATAAAATATCGTGAGAAATGCAAGGAGAAATTAGGGTAGGTTTTCATCAACAAGGTGAGAGCAGTAACATCTTGGAGTGGCTAGTGAAAGATGATAACAAAGCTTAATGTGGTGAGGGTGAGGCTGAGAGTGTCGTGAGAAGGAGAGAAGAAAGAAGAAGGAAAGAACATGTAATAAAAGATAAGAATGAAAGATAAAGATGATTGTCTTTCATATGGGTATAAACTATAACGTGAGAGGCATGTGGTGAGTGTCAATGACACTTGCCACACGTCCTCTTCTTATGGTACCAATTTTTATATAGCAATTAGTCAATTTGTCTCTACATCTTTAAGCCACTTGTTATTAAATTTCTAAGCCATTATATTGTCACCCAATTTCTCATGCCATTTGTCAATAAATCTTAATGCCACTTGATAGTAAATCGTAATGTTACGTGTCATTTATTTCTACTACAATGTGTCAATTATTTCTACTGCCATTTGTCAATTATCTTGTCACTTGATATTTTTTCTAGTCCAAAAATACACATTAATTCAAAAAATTTTCCAAATTTTCACAAAAAATTCTACATCAATAATATAGTTCATCAAACCAATCCCCGACACAATTTATTCACTATTCACATCATAATTATTTTAATAAAATCATTTATACCCAGAAAATGCAACGAATGCATATACAATTATTTTAATGAGTGTCAATATTATTCACATATATGAGTATTTTATATGATACATGAAATTTACTTTTAAATTCTCAATAAATTCTCATGAATAGAATCATAGGGTGGGATAATGGAATGTTACAAAGAGTACATCCGTATGTTTTATTACAAATGCAGGTTTGTTCTCAGCTTACATGTTACATTACACAAATACAATCTTCCAAGTAAAAAAAATCATACAAAACAAGCTTTTAATTCACCCATTGTACACCAGTTTAACAAACAGATCTGTTTATAATATTTTTGAAATGGTGAATATCGGAACTATCGATCGGTAATTACGAAACTTTTTCGTTTGCTTATCAAAACCGATCTTGCTTATCAAAACCATCGATCGGTGATTACGAAACTTTTTGTTTACTTATATTGAGATATGTTTGACTCTTCCACAGAGAAGTGCATTATTTGGGATTGGCAATTCATCTCTAGTTGAATTGGATGATGTATAAACTCGCAAGTAAAATTGTTCTCCAAGGTATTGTCTTGCCCAAAATTCTGTCCTGATGTTCCACATTCCCACGTTATCAAGAGATATGTATATAGCTGTCCAAGATTTTGGGAAAACCTGAAACCAATAAAGCAAAAGTATATAAGAATATAAGCATCAGATCATCCCTGAAAGAATTACTTTGAAGTCAATAAGTCAAACTTAAGTTGATCAGACTTTAAGACAGAGTTCATATTCATTGTTGAGTGAACCGTATCTTCTTTGTGTTAGTTGACCTAAGCCCCACCATTACTGCGGAGGTGGGGCTTGGCTTCCAAATTGTACGTGAAACGAATTTCTGCCTCATACAACTCAGGCCGAAGATCGGGGGAAATTTGGGGGACTGTTGGTCGGGGGGATTGATATGAAGCCCACTCCAAACGACCCGATCGACCCAAACACTTTTTAAGAAATAATATTATTTTATGGTGGACACGCAACTTGAGTACAATCGGACTCAAGCCATTGTAAGTTCGACCGGTTCAGCTTATTGCCAAACATTAGAGAAGTAATGTAGAAGTTGAAGAACCGGAGAATTTATCCAAATCACCTGTATGGTGGAACGTGGCAAAGCATCAATAAGATTGTACTGTTTACGACAATATGGTGTCCACTTCCCTTTGTCCATCCTGCAAATGTCAAATCCAGAACTTCTTGTTTAAAATTCTTGCTTGGAAGGTTAGGTTTGATCTGAAATTAACGGATAAAGTTTATTTTAATCGGAATTCATGCATATGTTTCAGGTCAGGCTCTTACCCGACCACGAAGAAGGAGTAACCATTGATATGCCATGATTGGAGGATCTTCTCGTAGTTGTTAAACACAATCTCAACAAAATCACGGTAATCAGCTCCCATCACGGCTGTGACAAGCCTTATGTTCTTAACTGTACTTGGCTGATCGGAGATGGTTCCAACCCGAAAAACGCCACTGATGTTGAAGTGATCAGCAAGCTTGAGAGGTGTATCGGCAGGGACGAATGAGACTCCATTCACACCATATCTCTGCTTCCCATCAACAATACCTGCGAAACTCCGCAGGATGATTGTCCTGGAAACTTTTATTTGTCCATAACGGAACGATCCTTGCGGGTTCGGTCTCGGTCCGCTAGCTGTCAAGTTCGTCCTGCCATTATCACGAAAAGTTCGTTATTAAATCAATTTTTATAGATAGGATCGGTTTTGCCAGAAGACGAACCTGATCGATCGAGCCTGGTTCATAGACCAAAAAATTGTTCCTACAGGGGCTCTAGGGATTTGGCCTACAGGTTTGCCATTAGAGTTGCGGTACTGAAGAATTGCAGTGGAGGTCATGGAAGTGTTGGAAAAACGAGTTGAAACGGCAACGTAGTAGCTTCCTGGTTGCTGATTAGCTGTGACTAACACTGAATATGATTGACCGACATGAATGTCCAGAGAGGAGTAGCTGTTTTGGACTGTGTGTGTTCCTTCAACTTCAACAAGTTCCATCTTGTGGCCTTGGATGCGAAAGTTGAGTGAGCTCTCAAGTCCCACATTTGATACCCTAAGCCTGTAAGTTTTTCCTGCAACAACAAGTGAGCTCCTGTATAATCAAAACCTGACATATCTCAGCTCAAAACTTTAGGGTAAGTATGATTGAGTGGTTCATCATGGAATTTAATAGAATGAAATGAAATAGGACAGAAGGGGAAGTTTTACATTATATACTATTCTATCCTAATATGTAAAAATGAGTTAACTCTAATTTTGAAGGTTTAAGATAGAATGTAAAATGATAAACAACATTTCACTATATTTCATTATGAACCCTTCTTTCAAACAATATTTCACTCTATTGTATTATGAACCCTTTCATTCTTTATAAATAACAATTTTATGATATCACATCTATTTACATTCTATTTTATTATAAATAATTTCATTATGTTAAAAACCTTACATCCAATTAAACATAACCTTAAAGTATTGGATTGTAGTCTTACTATTGTATATAACATACTTTATTTTCATGTCTCTTTTTGATTTGGGATGACTCCACTTATGAATTTCCAGCCTGAATCATTTCATGAATTCAAATCTAATGAATGGTACTTCATTTATGAAATCGGCAAAAAAAAAAGTCAACGCACTCAATACATAAGATTTTCTATTTTGCGAGAGTCTAGGAAGGGTCATGATGTACGTAGCCTTCTTCTTGTATTTTTATAAAGAGGAAGTTTCTATAACTTGAATATGTGATCTTATAGTCACAAAGAAGCAACTGACTCCCCTCCATCAAATCCACAAAAAACTTAGCTGTAATTCTATTCATATCGAACTAGTTCCTCCCAAAGTGATAACTAATGTGAAACTAATTAAATTACTCTAGAAGTCTCTATTATTAATAAAAGGTTACAAGAGAGTTAGACAAAAAATTGGATTAAGTTAAAGCAATCTTATATATAATTAGGAACATCATAATTCAATCTTGGAATGGCAATGCATTGATGTTTTTAAACAATTTTTTAAAAAATTAAAAGTATAAAACAACGCTTTTTTTTATTAGGTTTAATTATGAGTTCTCTAAGCTTAGCCTGCCTGAGACTAATTATTCTAAACAAAATGATATTGTTTTGTTCAAATAATTGGACACTGGACCAGTCCGGGCGTGAGCCTAAGCCTAAACTCATGGATCTGTTCAATAAAAATACATAAATTTGGACTCATGGGTCGGTAAACTTTCATCCCTACTTTAATCTAAAATTTTAGTTTGTAAATTTTATATAATTCATTTTCTTTCAAATAACTCTATTATAAATTTTCGAGAAAACACCAACGTTAAGTACTATGTTGGCAACTTACCTTGTTCGACTGTGAAAGCTGTACCGTCTCTGCGACCATTAATGAGAATGGCATGTGGAAAAGGAAGCTTGTGTCCACCATCTAGTATGGCCTTCAGTTTCTGAAACATCAAAACAACCAAGCTTTGATATGTATTAGTCTCAGGCTTTCACAAAAACAGAAGGTATCAGAAATAAAATAAATAAATAAAATACATAATTTACGTGGATCAGTAAATATAATTTTTATGTACATTGATAGGAAAATTAAATTTTCAATGTTTTTCAAACAAGACCGGCAGTTAAACCTGTAAAACAAGAAATTTAAGATTTAACAGGTATTAGATTATCATAAAACCAGTTAAAAATTGAATAAAATTAAAGAATTTAAAAAATAATTAAAAAATTATTATTATTCATCAAATAAAATTTAAAGTTTAATTGAAAAAAGTGAGTTTTAAATAAAAATTAATGAGTTTATTTTGTTTTATAAAAATTAAAAAACGGATTAATTAAGTAATAAACTAATCATTTGTTACTAACAAAGATTACAAAATTAAATTAAATTAGAAATTTAAAAACCGAACCAAAAACTTAATCAATTCCAAATTTTCACTCCTAAATTGGTAAAATCGGATCGGTTTTTTAAACATTCAAAAATCTCGAGAGAACGACATAAAGTTCAAAGCATGATATAGCAACAAAATGAACAAACCCGAGGAAAGTGTTACCTTGTGGGGGGTCTTGTACCAATCCCCGATCAGGATGTGGAAGTCGCCGGCCGGTTGAGGAAAGGGGACAGGAATGAGTGGTCTGCTGAGGATCCTGATGCCTCCAAAGGCCCCCGCTGCTTTGTGCAAGGCTAGAGAAGGAGAGTAGTAAAAGCTGCCTATTTGATCCTTCATCTGTAATTTGTAAGTGTAATGTTGGCCTGGTGGGATTGGACATGTTGTTCCAAGAACTCCATCTACGTAGGAATTTTTCCTGTTTTGGATCCCATTCCTGGTAAATTTTAATTAGGTTTAGTTAAGACTGATCATCATCAGCAATGGCACTGATTTAGAAGAGATGGTTAATTACTTTACCAGGTAAGTAGGAAAGGTTCGTCCAAGTGATTCCTGACATTAATGAAGACATTATCATTCGTAAAAGCTTCTATGTTCGGCCCTGGAAATTCTCCATTAATCAGAATTCCCTGAAACACAGCTCAGGAACAAACAAAAAAAACAAAGATCATCACATGTTGAGTAAATTGGGGGAACAAAGAAGAAGAACCAAGTCTTTAACACACAAAACCTGTTGTTTAATGCCAAGAGGATAGATATCTCCATAAGTAATGTTCCAGTCGAAGAACCTGTAAGGATCTTCAGCCCCAACAATGGCGGAATAGTACGGAGAAGATGTTGCGAAGAGAAGAAGAAGAAGAAGAACAAGTGACATGTTGGTGATGACTGGAGAGTTAGTGCTTATTTGCTCCCTCTGAATATAGGTATAGTGTAACTGCTAGACATAGATCGGTGGCACATTTAAAGAGCCTGCCCTTTACATATAAATATAATTAAATTAATCTTTATATTTTGTTTTATTTTAAAAATTATCATTTATTCTTTTATATTATATTTAATAAGTATTTTTGTTTATGGACCAATTACATCCTGCCACGTAAGTACAAGAATGTTTTAACGTGTCCCGTGATTACCGACGCTGCGGCGCACACGGGAGTTTGCAAATTTCTTGCTTAACCGACACGTCAAACGTTGTAGGAAACGCCATAACGTGGGGAAGTTGGAAGGAGGACTTTGCCAAAGTCTTTTCTTCTAGTGATATAGGGAATTTAGGTGTTTTAAAAATAGGAAAACTCTATATAATCTAAAGTTTATGCTTAATTTTGGATGCGTTGTTCTTCTTGTCAATTGGTGGAGTATAGTTGGTAAATGATAATGTAACGTATGCTTGATATTTTAGTCTAATTCGGGTAAAAGTCAACGGTTCGATATGATTTTATTGAATTTTGAATCGAATTGGGTGAAATTTTAGGTTTGTGCTTGATCAGATTTTGAACTATCCAATGTTTGTTGAGGCTCGACCTTGAGTTCATAATTTGGCTCAAATTTTTTTAATTTCAAACTTTGAGTTAAGTTTTGGAATGCTCAAGTTTAAGACGCAAATCTTGAACACCTCAAGTTGACAGACTTATTGTCACCTCAAGGCCCGAACCCATAGGTTCGAGTTTGGGTTGCAAGTGACCCTGTTTCAACCGGACCTATTATCATCCTAAGCCCAATGCAATGCCATCCTTATTTGTTACTTTGCTAACAACAAAAGAGGTGTGGGCAATTTTTGTAATCACCAACAAATGATAGAATTTCAAGAAAAAGATAAAGAAAAGATAAAAATCTTTTGTTTTCTGACGTGGAAGACACAGAATCTAAAACACAAGTGCGCAGATTGTCCCACATTGTGCAAATGGATGGGGTTTCTTATCCTCGAAAACACACAAACATGACCACGAGCCTGAACCAGAACCTGAAAGTTCGAGTTATGTCCTGTTCTCTACTCCTCCACTAACGATCAAATCGATCTTCTTCTTGTCAAGTATGGACTCTTTGTTACTTAACCAATGCCTCTCTCGTCTCAAGCTATCTCCTAATCCAAAACCATCCATTTCTTCTTCTTTCATTTACCATAAACCCTCTTCTCTCGTCAAGCCGCCAAACCCTTCAAAGTCGAGCTTTCCCCTCCTCGCCATTCAAAACCCTGCTGGAAACCGCGTCGTTTCTGGCGAAGATGACGAGTCCTATGGCGAAGTCGAAAAGATCATTGGCAGCAGAGCCCTCCAAGGCGGAACCGGCATGGAGTACTTGATACAGTGGAAGGACGGCCACGCTCCGTCTTGGGTTCCTTCCGATTTCATTGCTAAAGACGTGGTGGCTGAGTACGAAACTCCCTGGTGGACCGCGGCCAAAAAAGCTGACCACAAGGCTCTTGCCCAGCTCATAGAAGCCGAAGACGGACGCGACGTGGACGCAGTCGACGGCGACGGACGCACGGCGTTGCTTTTCGTTTCTGGACTTGGTTCCGAGGCTTGTGTTAAGCTCCTAGCAGAAGCCGGAGCAAACTTGGGTCACCTTGACAATAGCGGCGGGTTAACGGCGCTGCACATGGCGGCTGGTTACGTGAAACCGGAAGTCGTTAAGTTGTTGACGGAGTTAGGGGCTGACCCGGAGGTTGAAGATGACAGAGGATTGACACCGTTAAATTTAGCTAAAGAAATTTTGAAAGTGACCCCAAAAGGGAACCCAATGCAATTTGCGAGAAGATTAGGGCTAGAGAGGGTAATAAGCATTTTAGAGGAGGAAATATTCGAGTACGCGAAGGTGCAGGAGATATTGGAGAAGAGAGGGAAGGACGATAAGGTGGAGTATTTGGTCAAATGGGAGGACGGCTGTGATAACGAGTGGGTCAAAGCTGGATTGATCGGTGAGGATTTAGTTAGGGATTTTGAGGCAGGGTTAGAGTATGGTGTGGCAGAGGGTGTGATAGGAAAGAGAGTTGGTGATGATGGTAAAAATGAGTATCTAGTGAAGTGGACGGATATTGATGGAGCCACGTGGGAGCCAGAGGAGAATGTTGATCCTGATTTGATCAAGGAGTTTGAAGTAGGGAGCCAGATCAACGGTGTAGGACATGTGGAGGGTGGATTAAGTAACAATGAGGATGTTGGTGGTACGACCATCGAAGCTGGATTAAGGAAAGATGGATGATCTATGAAGATCTTTTTTGTTTTCTTAATTAGGAAACTCTGAGTGTAAGTGCGTAATCATTGCATGTTTGCTCTTTCCATCTACAAGTTATCCATTTTTTCCCAAATTTTACCGTATTATCACAATTGCCCAAAATTTAAGGGATTTTCTAATAGGATCAGTACCTTAGTTTAGTGGGATTAGTTTCCTGGTTTGTGTTGTACTCTTTGTATATATATTACCATTAAGTGTTCAATTTATAACAACTTAAAACCCTAAATTTTGATATGGTATCAAAGCTTTAGGCTCGAATTCTTCATTATTGATTAGTTTCGTTAAGTAGTTGGTTGCACATAGAAAAGAAGGAGGATGACAGAAAATAAGGAGAGTGGATCAATCATTGTGATGAATTGTGGCTTCATCAGATGAAGTAATCAAGACTCAAATTTTGTGGATTTGTAGATCATTCAAACTGCCTACAAATTGGATAGAAAAAATTATTTCAAGTGGTCACAACTTGCTCGAATTATCTTGAAAGGTAAAGGAAAGATAAGTAATTTGTTAGATACTGGACCAAGGTAAGAAGACCTAGGTTTTGAGGCATAGGATGAGGATAACTCATTGATCATGGCGTGGCTTTGGAATTCAATGATGCCTGAAATAAGCGATTTGGTAATGTTCATGGCTACAGCCAAAGACATTTGGGATGCGATCCAACAGACGTACTCAAAAACTAGGGATGTGGCCAAGTGTATGAAGTAAAAGTCAAGACCATTGTTTCCAAGCAAGAAAACAAATATATGACTAAATATGTCAACCAGATGAAGTTGTTATAGTAAGAACTGGATCATTATCGACTAATTCAGACCAAGTGTCCCGATGATGCTGTTGTACTAAAAGAGTTCATTGAACAAGATAGCGTCTATGACTTTCTTGTGGGATTGAATTCCGAGTGTGATCAAATAAGGATCCAAATACTCGAAAAGTAGAAAGTTTCTTGCTTTAATGAGGAAGTGGCTATTATTCGGAGTGAAGAAAGTATGACAACTTTAATGTTTAATTCTCAACTTGCTGATGGTTCGGCTATGGTAGCTAGGAGTGAAAAGCAGGTTGGAAAAAGATCTGATCCAGAGACTGGAAAGGGGGTTCAATCCAAGCTTCAAAATCGTGATGATTTGTGGTGCACCTACTGCAAAAAGCCGCGTCATACAAAGGAGCGGTGCTGGTAGTTGCATGGAAAGCCTCCTAGTTGTGAGTGAGGACAAAAAGGATATCAACGGTAATGGACAAGCGTAGGTTGCTACAAGTACATCCTAACAAGAAGACAAGCTGGACTCAAAAGGCCTAAATCAAGATGAAGTGGAAAGGGTGAGAGCATTCGTTAGAAACATAGAGAAACCTACAGGTACATGTACTTTGGTGCATTTAGGTATGTGTTCTTTTTCATTTAGATTAACTGCCATATGTTCTGTAGTGATCGCACGTAGCCTTTCCTTATCTTAAGATATGTACCAGAATGACCTGCAGGCGTCTCGGTGCGTACCCTACGGTAAGGGGGTGTTACTAGGATATTGGGGTGTTACATGTCCAAACTAAAATCTCCTGAATCTGAACCCATTCTTGAACATGAATTTGCTTCTAGAGATGTGCGATTTAGCAAAAATTTGGTGTACTCAAGGCAGAAAGAGGTCAATTCATAATCTATGCATGTACAAGAATCTGATCCAGATTCCTCAAATGAGGTAACAATTTCTGATTTCCCTACTTTGCAAACTGAAACTGAGGTTCAAATTAGTGAGGAAGATTAGGACCAAACAATTTCCATTAGGAAAGGAACCAGAACATGCATCAAAAGGCCGTTATACCCACTCTCACACTACATGTCCTTTCAAAACTTCTCACCAACATTTAAAGCCTTTCTTGTAAACCTCAATACCACAACTACTCCTATGACCTTATCTGAGGCATTGTCTAATGAAAAATCGAACAAGTCATGGATGTGGAGATTGAGGCATTAAGAAAGAATAAAACCTGGAGTTTGGTGGAATTGCCAGCTGGAAAAAGGCCAGGGGGTTGCAAATGGGTGTATATAGTGAAATATAGGGCTGATGAGTTGATGGAAAGGTACAAGGCAATATTGGTAGCCAAAGGATACATTCAAACTTGTGGGATTGACTATCTAGGGACGTTTGCTCTTGTCGCTAAGATGAATACAATTATAGTAATTTTATCTCTAGCTGCAAACTATGGTTGAGAACTACAACAGTTTGATGTAAAGAATGCATTTCTGCTTGGGGATCTTGCGGAGGAGATTTACATGGAAGTCCCACCAGGCTACGAAACAAAGGTGACCACTAATACTGTATGTAAGTTGAATAAAGCCTTATATGGATTGAAACAATCTCCTCGGGCCTAGTTTGGCATATTTGCAAGGGTCATGTTATCTATTGGATATAATCAAAGTCAAAGGGATCACACATTGTTCATTAAGCATTCAGTCACAAGGAGAGTGACATTATTACTAGTTTGTGTGGATGACATCATACTAACAGGATGATAAGGTAGAGCAGCAAATCTTGAGTAATTGTTAGCTAAGGAGTTTGAGATTAAGACTTTGGGTAGCATACCCTAAAAAAGGAATTTTTATATCCCCATAGAAGTATGTTACTATTTACTCAAAGAGATAGGTAAAGCTGCATGTAAACCTGTAACTCATGAAGCCGAACCTTAAATTAGGAAAAATAGATGAAGATGTTCTAGTCAATAGGGAAATGTACCAACGCCTTATAGGACAACTCATCTATTTGGAATATACCAGACCTGATATAGCTTATGTCGTAAGCATGGTAAATCAATTTATGCATAGTCCTAGAGAAGTCCATTTGCAAGCAGCGCATAGAATTTTGCAATATCTTAAGGGAATGCCAGGAAGAGGGATTTTGTTTAAAAGAAATGGAGGTACGACATTTGAAGCATACATTGATACTGACTATGCAGGATCGATAGTTGATAAGAGATCGACATCATGGTATTGTACCTTTTTTGGAGGGAATCTTGTGACATGGAGAAGTAAGAAACAAGAGGTAGTAGCATGATCTAGTGCTGAGGTAGAATTTTGTGCTATGGCCCAAGGTATATGTGAATTGCTTTGGCTGAAAATTATTCTAGAAGACTTAAAGATTAAGTGGGATGGTCCTATGAGACTTTATTGTGATAGTAAATCAACAATAAACACAACCCACAACCCAATTTAGCACGATAGGATGAAGCAAATTGAGATGGATAGACATTTCATCAAGGAGAAGTTAGACAGTGGCTTGATATGCACTCCACATATGTCAATATAGGGGCAACTTGCTAATATTCTCACTAAAGGATTGAGTAGCTCAATGTTTGAGGGTATTGTATCTAAGCTGAAAATGGAAAATTTCTATTCACCAGTTTAAGGGGGAGTGTGAGAATTTGTAAGTCTGTTTTAGGTAAATATTGGTATAAGATATGTATTGTTAGGATCCCAAAATTTAAGAGATTTTCTGATAAAGTTAGTATCCTAGTTTAGTAGGATTAGTTTCTTGATTTGTGTTGTACTCTTTGTATATATTACCCATTAAGTGGTTCAATATATAACAACTTAAAACCGTAAATTCTAATATATCATAATAATTTGAAAACTTGGTTAGGTTATGTGAGTAATGTGAGGCTCCTCTAAAAAATGTGCCAGCAAATTGGGCCTTGGATTCAGCTAAAGTCTTGTCTTAAAAAAAAATTTGGTTCGATTTTGAACTTGAGTTTAAGGATGATAATGAGTTGAGTCGAGTTTGAGTTCAATTCGATCCTTTTATCAACTTAATTAAGTTTGAGCAATTTGGATTAAGTTAGACATGAACATTTAGGTTGATTGAAGCTTAAGGACGAAGTGATATGATGTTTGATTTTGGCATTTGACCAAACCATGGTCTAACCTGGTTAGACTGATCCTCCTAACCTCGAGCACAATTTGAAGTACGATTAACTCAAGCTTTTACTTGTTTACCTGGGTCAGACTAAACCTAGTTGATTTGTCATCTCTACTTGAGTTCGATTGATCCCACATACTTGAGCTCAATCTCGATTAATTTCTTATGAAAGACATTCATTTTATTGAAACAAAAAATTCAGACTATTTATTTTAGGTTAGGTTGATTCGGTGTCATAAATTAGTTAGCCCCAATTTGACTAGATTGGTCTAAAAGAAATTTTCTAAATTCAAATTCGAACAAATTTGAATACCTAAATTCCTTTCTTATTAAATTAGACTTGAATTGTTGATATGAAATAGATCACTCAAACTTTTTTGCTATCTCTATTTTTTAATTATCATTAAATTGAATGTGAAAAGTTACATACATTAGACAAACACAAACATATATATAACTACCTAAATTACCAAACTACCTCCTCTCCTTTTTCTTTATTCTTTTTGTTCATATCATCACTCCCCAACCTACTGAGGCTTGAAGAAGCTAAACTTGATACCATTGTCAATCATAACATATATACCAGCTGATATAAGAGCAGCTGTTAGAAGCACACCAAGTAAACCTAGTCCCCAGTTCAGGAACCACATTGGACTATAAACCTTTGGTTTCTTAATCTTGATCCACATGAAACACGGGAACACCAACGTCACTGGCAATGCTAGACCTCCGATCAGACCTGCCAAGCTTGACAAGAATGGGACCGCCACCGCCACGAAGAAGCACCCAAATCCGACCACCACCCTGATCAGTGCCCGAAGCCACCATGGACATGGCTTCTTCAACCTCTTTGTGAACATGGACTCCATATCGTCGAAAGTTGGCATCCCGTAGATTTGGAAGGAGCTCACGGCGTTTATTATTACAAACAAACTAGTAGTTCCTAGGAGGAACCGTGAGGTGTCTCTTCCGTGAAATGAGTATAGAGCTGTAAGCATTCCACTTTGTGGTATCTGCAGGGTACTTCTTTTGGTGAAATAGTATTCTGAAGATATGAAAACAGATTTAACAGAGTATTTTTAGTACGTACCATTTGACCATATGCCCAATAACCTCCGATGGCTAGAGGAAAGATGCACATTGCAATGCTAAGGTAAGCAAACTTCACACCTTGCCACATTGGTACTCGAGACGGATGCTTCTCACTTGAAGGCATTGTAGCCTGCAATTGGATATATTAAACTTCCCGTGAACATTTACAAAAGGTTTTCACATTCGATGTGAACTAGACCCAGAAGAGCAAAGAATCAGATTTTTCCTGAAAAGTCAAACCAACCCATGTGGACAGAAGTCTAAAGTCAAAGGTCTGTATGTTCTAATTTCAATGGTCAATGCCAATTATGGTAGTGGAAAGAAAGGTGTAAGAGGTTTGGCATTGACTTAGACACATATGTTTCACTGAATACATAAATTAAGTGGACTAAAATTACTTTATTAATGAATTATTATATTCAATTGAGTAACCTTTCCCAAATTCTCAACAACTAACTACTCATAAGTTGAAAATTTTTCAGTAAAAATTGATAAAGATAGTTTACAATAAAAACCAAAAAAAATTTAAAAGAAAGACTCAAATTAGTTAATCATTGAAAATATTAGAATTTTTAATATGGGCAGAATGTAGAGCCTACTAATAATAATTGAGCTTGGGTCAACTATTCAAATGACTAATATAAACCCTTTAATATTTTCATATTTAGTCAATATGAGATACTCTAACAGAAAAATATATTATAAAAAATGTTGACTTGAAGATCAAGAAAAGCGCAAAGTAGAAAAAATAAATACAAGTTCAGATTAATTAAATATATATCTAATCATAAATTATCTAATTTATTCTATCTTATTAACTTTAGATTTATTAAGAAACAGTCTCTTTATTAATTAGGAGTAAGATTGCATACACTAGACTTCCCTAGACCTCACGTTTAACTAAATTTTTACTGAATTATTATTATTGTTGTATTAATTTTAGATTCAAGTCTTGACTCTCGAGAAAAGATTCAAGGCTCGAATTCACTCAATGTAAAAAGCTTAAATTGATCAAGTTTTGGATTAAGTTCGAGTCTAATACTAGCAAATTAGGTTCTAGACATGTCAATAAACCGGGTCATAATTGTCATTCCTACTACGTTCAACTAAAATGATGTTAAGCAACTTGGAGTTGAACCCGAACCTGACTCGGCCATTAATTTTATATCCAACTACTTGGGGGAAAAAAAAGGAAATTGGCAAGTGAGCATCGCATACCTGAATCTCAAGTATGAGATTGTGACCTCTAAAGGCAAAAGCAACGATTCCAAGAGCATTAAGAACAGCAAAACACCTCTCCAAGTATGTGGGCGCACGAACAGGGTTATACGACACACCAGGCATCCTGCCTTCTGCTACAGATATAACCCAAATAAGTGTGCAATATCCTACGGCTGTGATTGCTCCAACGAGTGATACACCGGCGATGGAGTTCAGGTTCGGCAGCTGAGACAGAACCACGGCGGCGCAAGTGAAAACCAGGTACCATTCCACCGTGGTCAATGTCTTGACGCCACATGTTGACCCACACACCGTCTGAAAGAACATCTTGGACGTCGACCCTCCGACGATGATCAGAGCCACACATGTCCCTCCTGACAGATACAGAATCGGAAACATAGCTACAGCCTTCGACAGTTTCTCACCTGAATCGGATTAACTACTCGTTTAGTTTATAATCAAATCTTTAAAAAATGCTCAAACTTACTCAAAAGTTAAAGAGTTGTAAAACTCGTGAACTTCGAAACAGGTCGGACCAAACTCGGACGCTTTTTGTCAACCTTACCTAAAGTTGCACTAGCGAGTTGCATGTATCTGCTATATCGGACTCCACGTTCAGGCGATTCATGAAGTTGGACCAGTATGTATAGAGTGTAAAGCTGCCATAAGAATGCTAAAGTCAAGCATATGACACCCCAGGCCCTGGAAGCGACAGAGAAGTGAAAGTAATGAGAAGAAATTAATGGATGATCATATAAAAACAAAACATTTATAAAGAAATTCCAACTTTACCATCCCAGAACGGTGAAAGCAACAGGAAGAACAAGTGCCTGAATACCAATTCCTGAGCACAGACAATGAAAGGCGGCGTAATATTTGTTCCCATTTCGGGACTCGGTGATCGGAAGCCATGCGTCTTGTGGGTCGAGCTTGGTGAGGTGGAGAGCTTTTCTCAGGGGACTACCTAAAGGTGTAACGAATCGAGGTGTTCGAACTCTCGGGGTTGTGTTTTTTGAGGTTTTGTTTGTTGCAGGGTGTATATGATCCTCCGGCGGGGAATGAAGCAGCGGTGATCGGGTTAACGACGGCGAGTGAAACTGCGACGGTGGAGCCGATATCGGTGGTGTTGGTGCCCCTGAAGCCGGCTGTGGAGTCGCCGGAGTGGAACCTACTTCAAGAAGATCGTCCATTTCTCTACTTCTTAAGTTTCCTGATCACAAAAACCAAACTACTGATACTAAAACGTTATATAGACAAGCTGAAGTTGGAATTTCTGTAGCATGGTCTTAAAGAGATGTAAATGGAACATATAATAATAAATGAATTACGTGTTAAAGCAAATCATTTGAAAACGACTACACTTGAATCACCGGAGTGTAAATTTGATTCTTGGGAAAGTGGATAACAAAATGAGTCTTAAGTTTGAAACATGATGAAATGGTTTAGGTGGCAACCATGTTTGTCAAATTAAGGCAACTTCCAAGGCCGGTCATTACAAGGCGCTGACGAAGCTCAATGGTCAGAATTTGATCACTCGATTCACTGAATGGTGTCTATCAAGCCCTTAAATTTAAAGGCATCGTATCATCTATCATAACCTGTGGTTTGGTTTGGAAAAAACGGTTACTGTTGATAACCTATTAAAATTAACTTGTTGAAATTATTCTTAATAAGTATTTATGTGCTTAGGAATACTATTTTGGTAACTATTAAAACGTGAAAATACGTGTTTAGTGAGCGCGACTGTGATTACTAAAAAGAGATAAAATGACTAAAAAACTCATTGATTTAATAAATTATTAATTGTTATATAAATAATTAAAAAATATATTATTAATCATATAAATTTAAAATTATAAATAAAAAATATTAAATTAAAATAAAAATATAAATAAAATAAATTTCGTAAATAAAATATTTCATAAAAATATACTATTAGTAATATAAATTTAAAATTATAAATAATAAATTATTAAATTAAAATAAGAAAAATATAAATAAAATAAATTTAATAAATAAAATATTTCATAAAATATATTATTAGTCATATAAATAGAAATTATAAATATGTTAGATTTGCTTTCTATTAGTTAAGGGTATAATGGAAAATAATAATTATCAGAAGGTTATTAATAGAAAATAGAATTTCTACCACAAAAGTACTTTTTTACTGCAACCTTCTTTCTGCTTATTAATTTTTGCGGTAGTACCGTACTTTTCTCTAACCTCCGGTTGTCGTCTATAGATCTAAACATGTAATTGTGTTTAGAAACTGCGGTGGATAAGTAATTATCTCCACCGCACTGCATATCCAAATGCAATCACAATCAAAAATTATTCTGAACTTTATATTTTGACTCAAAATTAAAAAGGAAAGTTTGAAATCCCATCTAAAATGAGCTTGAGTATTAAAAAATTTTAGCTTGACCGTATAGGGTTACAAGCCTGACAACTCCTGATTTAGATATGTCAATGGGTCAGGCTCAGGCTGCCCTCGGTCCGACCTAGCCTGGTCTCTCTTATGGTGGCCAGTGCGGGCCGGGGTAGACCAACCCGTGGCCTGACCTGTAGTCCGGGCTATGACTCGGCGGGCCAAGGGAGGGCCAGGCCAGGCAGTCCATTTTTTAAAAAATTAAAACGACGTCGTTTTGATAAAAACGATGTCATTTCAAAAAATAGACGGGCCACGAATTTGACAGGGCCTGTCAGTGACCCTCGCGGGCCGATCATGGTCGGATCATGACCCGGCCCAAGTGAACCATGGTCGATCCATGACCCTCCCAATTTAAGCTAAAAACAAGCTAAATTGAGCGGACCAGACTGAAATATCCATCCTTACCCCGATCAAGCCAATCAACTCATAGGTTAGACTAGGCTGAGTTAAGCCTAGAACTTTCTTCCATACTCATATGTGAACTTTGTGTAAGATCCACAAAATCATGATTTCACACTAATTTTCCTTTTATTTTGAATGGGTCCAAAGTAACTTTTTCCCAAAGTTAATTAAAGTATTTGAACATAAAAAAGAAGACATAAAATGATTCCATGTGCCTTGTTTTTTCTTTCTACTTTCTTTTCAAATGACTTAATAAAGGGTCTCTTAAGTTGACTTCCAAGTGTTGTCAACAAAACACAGCATGAAAATGGAAACTTGTGTTGCATTGGGAATCACATAAAGAGTACAAAAGGTATCCGTTTTCACTTCTCTTTTGTTCTTAAAAATATAATCTTTGATAAAAAAAAGTCTTTGAGCCATCCTTTACTAAAGTCTGGTCGTAAGGAGTTGGTCTTCGCTTAAATAAGGTTACGGGTATGATACTCAGCTTGTAAATGTAGCAATGTTAAATATTTAGTTGTAGTATTGAGCAACTGCTTGGATTGTCATAAGATATAAGCGAGGATTAATTTGATTATGATAATAATTTAAAAGTATCATCGACAATTTAGATCCATCCAGAGCACTTTAATAAAACAAAATCTTTGAGAAAAATTGGAAAAAGGGATCTTTGTAGCAATGTCGGCAAATTATATGCTTTAAAGGAATTATTTGATTTTATTTATTTATTTTAGTTTATTTATTTATTCTTTTTAACATACATCTCTTATTTGTAATTTTTTGTTTTATTATTACTATACTTTTTTTTATCATTGTTACATTTGCATGTAGGGTTATTAGAAACAGTTTCTCTATTCTATAGGGGTAAGGATGCGTCTATCAAACCTTCATAGACCCTACATCAATGTGAGATTCGGATTAAGTGTGATGATGATGATGATGAATGGTACAAGTAGTGTGTGATGATTTATTTAAAATGGAGTAAAAGAAATAAACCTATTTTATAGTTTAAAAAATTTTAGAAAAATTTATGATATTTAAAATTCTCAAAGAAAACATCTTCTAATTTTTAATTTCTCAAAAAAAACCTTTCTTTTGGACATAAATTTAATTTTAAATTTATGATATTTAAAATTTTATTTACTTTTTATTATGTGTTTATTTAATTAACATTTAAAAGTTGGAAATTATGAAATGCGTGATTATATAAGAAAAATGACAATTTTATTCAGTAAATTGTTGACTTTACAAAATTTGTGGTTTCAATATCAGGGAAAAAAAAATCAGAAACCAGGCACTGGCAAATGATGAATACTTTGAACTAGACAGAGACAGTAAGACAATGAACATCTGCTTACATAATCAACAATGAAACTACATTTTCCAACAAAACTAGGGTCCACAAATCAGCCCGGCCTACAGAAAAATTTTGAATCGCTTAAGTTTTAGTTTGATTTGGGTTCGGAAGTGTCGGCTTGATCCAATATGAGCCGATTAGAAAAAGAATGTCGTTTTGGCCCGACTATTTGGGCCAGTAAGAGTTGAATAGCCAGGCCCAATTCCGTCCTGTCCCGTTACCATTCATAAACAAAACTGCATCAGAATGAAGATGTTTCTGCATTTTCTTTGTCTTCCTGTCAGAGAAATTCTTTTCCCGTTTGTAGCTGCTAGCCTCTGCCATTTTCTTGGCCATCTTCAGGAGTTTCTTGGCACTGATCATTTTAAGTGAAACCCTGGAGATTGAAGAGGAAGGATTGAGTTGTGGAGAGAAGTAGATATATAGGAGAGAACCAAAGGAGACATTGCTTGGGACAATGTTTCTTAGTTCAAGAACTTTGGAGGGCTCCAAACTATGTGGAAACCAACAAATAACTGATGTTGCTAAGTAAGGTGAATGACAAAAGGGGACAGGACGTGAAGA
>JANQBM010000221.1:41718074-41729883 GCA_025594535.1 Erythroxylum domingense
AAAATTTAAATTAAACGTGACGAAACATTAAGATTCAAATTGTATTCTAATGTAAACATTGAAGTTAAAAATACACTTTTTGACTCATAATAATATGATTCAATTTGTAACTCAATTTAAACTAATTAAATTTAATTTTCACTAATAATTTATTTTAAATTAATAATTTTAGTTGAATTTAACTGATCTTAAACAAATTTAAAAGTTAAATTGAACATTTTGTTGATTCAAATATGTTATTTATGCTAAGAAAATAATCTTCCTAGAAGATTGAATTTTTTTCATGATTTTTAATATTATATTTTTACAAAAATTAATTAATTAATAATACCTAAAACTAAATTAGACCAACTTTATTTAGTATCAAACCTCATCACCATAATTTAATAAAGCTCTAATAGATATATATTAAAAATTAGGAAATTTAAGTAGTTTCTCTATAATACAATTTTTATCAATGAAACAAATTTTGAATAGGCACCTCACATTTTACACAAACTTGGGGAAGCCTCAAAGACAGTGGTGTCCTCATTGATCACAAGTTCCATTCTCAGGATCCTTTCCCACCTCTCTGCTTCTTCTCTTCTAGTGCAGCAGCTTCATTCAACATATCAACAGCATCATTGTGCATATCCAGTTTTGCCAGTGCGACCGACTGCATGTAGAAGGCCGTTGGCCAATCGGGATACACGCATTGAGCTTGCATCGCGTCTCGGAGGGCGGCATCCGGTTGTTCACATAACAGATAACAAAGACTGCGACGAGCAAAAACTGTCGGGGACACCATTGTTCCGACGTCTATGAACTGCATCGTGGAGAAAGGAAACCTTAATCAAACCGAAACATAAGAAAAAAAATGTTTCCATTTCCAATGCCTGCACTAGATATCTGTAAACACATATATCTAATCAAAACCAAGTACAAAGAGGAATATCAGATATGAAGAACATAAAATTCTTCTCAAGGATCAAAGAGCTCCCAACCACAGAGCCATCCAAGAAATTTCGATAGGAATACATACCTGCGAATAACAATCAATGGCAGTTTTAAAATCTTTATCGCGAAATGCAAAGTCCCCTCGCTTCCTTGATTCAAGCATATCTCTCATCTGTTGTGTCCATTCTTGGAAAGATAACTGAACCAAACAGCATTTAAATAAATATCTGAGCACAAAATATCAGGAAAAATTAAATACGTGATGTAATCTGGTCCAAGTCAATTACCTCATTTGTTCCTTCGTCATCTTTGTAATGTGTCATGACCAAGATCTGATGAATTGCTGTGAGGTCCATCCGAGAACATGCTTCGCCCATTGGTGAGAGATGACGTTGAGGAGTTGCAGGGGCTTCTGTGTGCTTCGAAATTCCAAGCATAACATAAGATGGAACCTGAATAACAAAATTAAGATGGGTAATTTCTCAAAACAAAGAAGTTTACTTTTAGACCAAGTTTCAAGTAAGCGCATGTTCGACTTTGTGTTATCAGTAGTATCAAGAAAAGGAATCCAATTTTTGTTTACATGAAGTGCGCAAGGATACACTTTGAAAAGAAAATGTTGGCTGGCTGGATTACAGTGAAACTAAGTAGAAATTGATAGCTAAAAAATATTATTGAAAAAAATTTGATAAAATCCCCTTACATCAGGTTTCGTTTGCAGTGGAGCAAGTGTCGAAACAAGGTCCTTTGTAGTTGGCCGTTCTCTAGGTTCATATTGCAAACATTGAGATGCAAGACCAACAACAACGGTTGCCTCTTCTGTAGAGAAGTTGCCTTCCAAATGTGAATCCATCAAGAGAATAATGTTTTTGCCCCTAATCATATCAAGAGCCTGCAAGCACGCACAATAATGAAATCAATACCTAAGATGCATCTTAAGAAACAAGACCAAAAATTGAACGTCTTTTGCTAGAATTTTATATCTAGTTAACATTATGTATGAGGGTACAGTTACGGAAAACATCAGTCTGCATTTCCATAACCCATATCAGTTCTAACCCGTAAAATTTTGCGCTGATGTTAGAGAAAATGACAAAGATAAAAGATAAATTCATATGGTGAAAGTTACAATGATAGAATGAAGTCAAAGAAAGTCTTTCAACTTAGAAGGCTATGGAAGGATACTTGCGACTTGGGAATGAACCTTATAGATAAGAATCTTTAACCACAGGGAAATAAATAGCAAACCAATTTTACAATCTCGTATAATTAGGATACTTCTAGTCTAATTATATGTATCCTCTTCATATGAGACATGAAGACCTCTCTCTAGAACTGCATGAGTAGTACAGCCAATCAAAGTGACAATCTCACTTCAGTTACACACAGCCACAGCAATTGGTAAAAGAATCTAGACCCCTATTTCAAGACTTCCTATTCAGATAGAGCATGTTAAGACAAGTACCATCGTAACGTATCCAAATTTCATCAATGTGCTGCTTCAAAAAGAAAGTTCTTGTTGAAAGAGTTAGCTATACTGAGATTGTGAACATGACAACAAGAAAAATAAAATAAGTTCCATGCAAATGAATACAAGCAACTTACATGACTTGGAGGGATATGCTTTCCACTAAGTAAATCCAGAAGAACGGTGCCAAAGCTATAAATAACACTTTCAGGAGTTACCCTCCCTATGACATGCAAAATTAAGCAACAATGAGCACAAAGTCAAACAAGTAACTAGGATAAGCAATGCAGCTTAAGTCACCAAAATGTTGTAATAAGCAGTTGAGAAACAAGCCTGGCCATTAAACTTACATGGTTGGTCAACAACTGCAATTTGCATGTATCATTCGATAATGTTTATAGATACATTCCTTTTTCAATTGTATATGCTTCCCAGAGACTTGCTTTTAAGAGTATCGCAAGTCTGCTATAATGCATCACAATATACCGTACTACATTAGCCATAATTGAACATTGTTCATTATTCAGTACAAATGCCATGTTAGTTAAACAATTGCAAAGTTAAAAGTTGAATTTACATTCACATTGAACAAAACTAAGCAGTCTTATAAATTTTTTAAATAAGGAACACATATGAGCTTTTAGAAGAGAAAGAATAAAAGAGCAAACTGTGGCAGTGCAGTAAAAAATAACTAATTACCATTTTTTAGATACTCGGGGGGAGTATATGCAAGATTTGTACTATAACTTTTCCCATCCCTGCTATTTTTCATGAAACCAAAACATGAAAGCCGCGGATCACCATCCTACAAGGTCAATTGAAAATATCCGCCAACAAAGTTATAGATCATAAAAGCTGATGAAATAACCCAAGCGACTGAATAGGGATGAATGAATAGTAAAGAAAGGAAGTACCTCATCAAAGAGAACCCTATAGGCATTCAAATCATGGTATAAGGGGCGACCCTCAGAACTACAATAATCTAATGCTTCAGCGATATAGAAGGCTACTCTTAACCGCATAGCCCACTCAATTGTTTGATTTTCCCCTGTAAAGAGAACGAGCATACAATGAAAATTTGCCAACTATACCTTCAAATAGATACACTAAATTTTTGAAGAAGGGATGTTTGTTGATCAAAAAGAGATTTCAGCTATTACTAAAAGTAAGCACTTGCAATGAATTTAAACGAACTACAAATGAAGCACAATGAAACAAAGCAGAAATCATAAGCTATCAACTAATCAATCATTCATAGCAAGAGAAGTGAACATCAAGAAACTAACTAAAAATGTAATGCTTCTAGTCAAAAAGCTACCAAGGAAATTCACTAATTGAACAAATCTAGCCAAAATTAATGAAAGAAAGCAACTTACAGTGAAATAAATGCTTAGCTAGTGTATCATTAGGCATGTACTCAGCAACCAGCAGCCGCTCATCGCCATCACAGCAATAGCCTATCAAATTGGCCAGCCTTTTATGTCTCAACTTACCAACACCCCATGCCTCCTCCTATAACACACAGTAACAGTTCATGAATACCCACCTCACAAGAAGCGTAAAAATCACAGAGGAAGAAGCAGCAGCAGCAGGAAAAAGAAGTTAAAGACAAAAGGCAACAAGAAGATACCGCAAACTGCTTAGGATCGGGCCAAGCCATCTTGGTGAACTTTTTAACTGCGATCCACCGACGGTTCTGGAGTCGACCTCTGTAGACAAGATTAGGTGCCTTCTCGCCGCTCTCCGACACGATGTTATCAGAACTGAAGTTATTGGTGGCTGTTTTGAGGTCAGAGAATGAGAATTCAGCGAAAGAGGGAACTCCTGTAGCCGGGTCGAGTACGGCTGACGGCGAGGGGTGGTTTCGCTGGTTGGTTGGTTGGTTCGGATCCTTCTCCGTACCGGACCCTCCTCGAAACAAAGATTCACAGCAACCCATGACTTGTCTTCCCAATTCTATCTAGCTAACAAAGATTCAAGCTTTACCTTTCTACCCAATAAAGATTCAAGCTTTGAAGCTGGGTACAAGTTATTTAGGAACACAAAGGAGTGAAGATTGAGATTGAGAGAAAAAGAGAGTTCATTAAGAGGAAGATACGAGTTAAAAGGAGGAACCAAGCAACTGGTGAAAATGGGCTCTCTTTGTTGTCCCTCAGTTGTGGGATACAGATGTAGAGGAAAGAGGTGTAGTGAGTGTGAACAAAAAGGGATCAAAACTTGTAGAAATGGGCTTCTTCTTCTTTTTTCAGCTGTAAAGTTAAAATAAGCAGACTTTCAGACGACCAGACAAGAAAAAATGGAAAATTTGGAAAAGGTTTCAGTTTTGATTTTTTGTTTCTCTTTAATGTTAGATTTTGGTGTTCTATTTAAGTTAGTTCTGTAATAAAACGCCTTCCTGATGGTTATTTCAATAGTAAATGACTTTGACTTTTAGCTTTAATTTACCACTCTTATCATCTAATCTCACCTTGTTTTCTTCCTAAAGTTGTCTCTAATGGGCTAAGGAGATTCTCTTGTTTTTTCTTTTCTAGTGCCACTCCAGTCCATTGTTTTACGGTACAGAAATTGAATCGAACCGATACCTAATTCGAGTCATTAACTGACTTTGATCCTGTGTTTTCTCTTGATGGTTTCTTAGATACCCTCCAAGCGTGTGTGTTCTCTGATCTGTCTTTTAACATGAACCATGTACACTTTTCTTAAGCATAAGATTGATTGAGGGTATATATTCTCCACTAAATAACTATATCTTAATTAAATCTAGTAGGTGCAGGACTGACCAATTGTCTGCAACTTTTTTCTTAAAGTAAGTGATTCATGTCTTTTTCATCATCTGGGAGCAAGTTCTTTCGAAGTTGATGGAAATTGTATTAAATTATACAAAATAAACACATCAAAAATTCTCGTACACTTCAGTAACTTTCTCCTGAGCATCCATTTGCAATAATGAGTGAGTCCAACAAGACTTCATCAAATTTTATAGTTTCTTATACCAGTCGTGTCTTGACCCCTCTTGAGCAGCTTTTCAGTGTTCATACAATTACTGAGGTCGTCTGAAGGTAGAGACCAAATCCGCATATGAAATCTTCTCTGAAATCTCTGAACTCCCCCTACCCCAATGTCATTGCCAAGAGGAGAGTTTCACTCCAATCTTAAATTTTCCAACTTCTTTCTCTCTTTTTCTGCCAGAGTTGTGTGAACTCTACAGATGTCAAGCGTACAAAAGTTGGTTTCATTTAATGGAGGGTAGAGTTAAGAAGAAATGTTTTGGATTACTAGAGAAAAACCCCAGTTCAAATTAGCCAGAGTTTAGGTTGGAAACTTGTTACTTGCAGATGCACTCAAGTAGATAAACAGAACATGATAGCTAGTACCAAGTAAAACACAACATAATAGCTAGTACAGCCACTAACTAGCCCTGTTCTTCTTCTGGTGGTACACACAAAGGTGGGGCAAGAAGAACTCAAACCAATAGACATAGAAGGTACAGAGTTGGCTGATATGCAATCCAAGACCACGATATTTAGGTAAAAAGTCCGTCTGCCTCGAAAGACAAGAAAGAAAACATAGCACCTGTACACGTTCAGTAGGATTTGAAGATACCCCTTTTAAAAATTTTCTGTCAAGCTAAGCTAGTGATATCTACAACCAGATTCACACACTCTGATTCACGTTTTAAGTAGATCATTTTCACAAGTTTTCGCATGTAAGTACAGAAAATCATGTCAGCTAAGCACTAGCTTCTGAATGTTTTTATACACATGCACCGACAGGCTCCTAATTTACTGGAATTCAAGCCGTTCATATGTACCTGCAAAAGACTGATAGACCTCAATTATTTGAGGCCCGAGTCATTATCATATGCATCTCCAACTCAGATTGTACAATGACACTGTTATTCTCTGCAGATGCCCGAAACAGAAAATTTGTATTTTTTCTACATGGGCACATCTTAGAAAGGAATATGACCCATATGGAATCTGTATACTATGGCAAAGGGTATAGATTTTTAATGGCCACAATCAATAAGAAAGTATTGAAGATGATTCCTCAAGCTAAAAGGTTTACAGTGAGAAACCTATACAAAATTGATCTGCAGAAAAAAGGTAGCAAAAGAGTTCAAAGTTATTTTACCATACAAAAATTATTATCTGGATATTTCCCGACTTGCGTCATCCTTAGATTGCCTTATCTGTATACTGGACTCGTCCTCATGTTAAAAATTGAGGTGAAAATCTGCTCCACTCCTGCAACATTGCTGGTCTCTTAAATATCGTATAAACAATTCTTGTTTGATAACATTCTGATGCTCAAAGCCAGCCTGCATTCTGGCCTGTGTCTTTGTTCTGTATCACATATAGTGAACAGGTTTGAAACAAAATATGCAGAAACTCTTTCTTGAGCCCTTTTTGTAACTCCAAATTTACCTGAACACCGGTGGTGGGAAAGAGGTGATATGTTTATCACAGTATACATGACAACTCTATAAGCCCAAAATCCGAGCCGTGATGCAAACTCATGACTTGAGTTGATGGAACCACCAAATTCAATGCTTGTAGCAACCAGAAGTAGTCCACATGGGACCCAAGATGATATTTTTATGTATCAAGCAAGGGCCAAACCATTGACATTCCATATCTCAGGCTCAACAATGTATGTTCCATACTTGTTCCATTTCACTACCTTTCATGCTCTTGAGCAAGCCTTTCTTCTTCACTACGTTGCATGAGTTCCTCATATACTTTCGCTGAATCAGCCGTGAACCTTTCCAAAGCCTCAAATATGCGTCGGAGACTGCTCTTCAGACTACTGTTACTTGTATCACTTTGATATACAACACTTCCACTTAAAGAAAGATTATTACCATCTCCAACAACAAGAACAATTTTCTTATCCAATGCCTGAATCTCCTTCTGTATTTTCTGATCCTCCCTATCCAAATTCTTAACTTTTCTCTCCAAATCCTTGTTCATCATCATTCTCTGTTTAATTTCCAGCTTATCTTGTTCCCAAAGCTGAAACACGGATGAGGCAAAAATTCGCATCGCGTCAAGCACTTCCTTCTCAGATATTCTTTCCAAAGCTTGTGCCCATTGATTACAGATAACAAAGACTGGAGGAGCACCTAACCTACCAGGTGAAAAGGGAACTATTCCATCTGGTGTTACTTCTGGTTCATACAGAAGACATTTAACAAGCCAATTATTCAAAGCTCTTACGTAACCCTTCTGAGCTCCCATCCAAGAAGTAAAGCTTGAGGTCCAATGGAGAAGCTCATGCTCAAGCTGCAATGTAGCTTGAAGACGATCATCACTATACTTTTTTCCTGCTCCAATGAGACTTAAACTTCTTGCTGCCTTGATTACTTGACACTGATATTGATGGCACTCGAGCATGCTTATCCACATTCTAGTTAGCCTGACAAGAGAAAATAGAAAACTTCATAATGGGCATAAAGGTTGAGCATAAACCTTTATCATAGAGTTGTAACCAACGATCAGAACAGCATCAAGTGGATGTTGGATGAAAGTGTAATTGAAAGGTAAAAATGAACACCGAAGAAAACAAGGTGATAAGTGGTGCAAGGTAATGTAATGGAATGGAACTAGTAACAATGCACAGTTGAATTGCATATAATGACTGAAGTAGAATCACGACGCTAGCTACATGTCTTAGGATTAACAAACACAAGTAACAAACAGCATAGATGCATTAGATTTAGAATATCATGAACTAAGAAATGACTAGTAGATAGAGAAGAAATTATACAGGAGTAAAACCAATTCGAACATCTTGTCCAGGAACAAGCTCTCAAAACCACAATAAAAGTTCTTAAAACTAAATAATTAGAGTACTGTTAGAAGTCAAAGAGTAATGTCAATATAGAACTTGAAAAGTATATGGAAAAGCTGTTTGAAACTGCATACCCTTTTATCAGTTCGTTTAGTTGTGGCCATAACTCTTCATCCCTAACCTTGTTAATCGTCACAGATATCTTGTCAACAACTTGGATGGCCATTCTTATTTTTGTTGACAGACTCCTTATTATGGTTCGAGTAGCTTCAACTTTCTCACCTTCAGCACCCCTCTCATCTAAACGCTTCAACTTCTGTAATTTTCTTTCATGATGCACGCGCATTTTCTCCTCAGCCTGCAAAAACACAAACTTGATACTTCTACTTGAAGTGTACAAAGACAACAAATACACGGAGCAATGTACTGCTTCACCTACTGAATCTACATCACCACAGAAGGAACAGTATGAAACATAATTTAACACAGCTAATGACTATTAGTTTTAGCACGCAACAAACAAGTTTCTCTTTATTATAATTATATTCTCTCCTTTCATTAACGGGTCAACATTCGTTATCTTTCCGCTCATCCACATTACAGCCAACATGAATACATAATTGAAAACAAATACAGCACAATTCAGAATAAGAATAACCTAATAGAATCCCAAGCAAAACCATAACAGCAGAGAGATCAATGTCCACAGAGACTATGCATCAGATTCCGAAAAAACCAAACAATTCTCTTACAATAAATTGTTCAGAAGACTAACTCGTCGAAGAAAGCTTATTGATAAAGAAATGAATCAGAGCAAACACTTCAAATGATACAAATTCAGAAAGTACAAAGCGTAGCACACCTTAACTTCATTGTAAAGTTTCTTTTCCCAAAGATACAGCTTCTGCAAAATAGCCGAAAGATTTTTGGACCTTATCTTTAAATCTTCGTCAATGTCCAAGTAAGCTGTACCAGCTTGGTCATTTGTAGATAAGGCTTCAGCATTTTCAGAAGTAGACGCCTCTGATGATACCACAGGTAATGCAGTAACACCTTGAAGCATCTTGGAGGCTGCTCGGACAAGATCATACCACAAAAACACAACATTAACCAGTGCATAAAAGAGTTAAATTTGTCTAAATCGCGACCAAGGCTACCATTCTAGAGCAGGAAAGTTGGAAAAACCCACCATGTTTGCGTTCCTGACGGAGCTTCCTGGCATCGAGCATCTTGGCTATCTCATTCCCGGCCTCAGAAGCTCTCTCAAACTGAACTTTAATTTCAAGAGCCACTTGAGTTATATCAAGCGAGCCACCACCACTGAACCCACCTCCTCCACCACGCTCCTCCGACCTCTCACTATCAACAACTTTCTTCTCCACAAAGTGCACTTCATACTCAGGCCCTTCATTCTCCACTGAAACACTCGGCCTTGTTTGGTAAAGCGAGGCCTCAGCCTCACCACCATCACCACGACCCTTATGACCCCCTTCATCAACCATCACAGATTTGGAGTAGTTACTATTGGTTCCATCAACTTGCTTCACCACTTCATGTTTGTAATCTTCATCTTCCAAATCAGGAATACCCTCCTCTTCTCTCAGCTCCTTAGAGTCCCTACTCGGCGTGTATGGTGGATAATATTTATCAAAACTCTCAAAGGGATTCAGAAAATCCCAAGCAGAGGCTCTCGGCGGCGACGGCGGAGGAGGCGGCGGTTTCGAAGAGGAGGCCACCGACCGTTGTGGAGACGAAGATCCGGAGTAACCAGTCACTGCTCCGCCGCCGACACCATAGTTTGTATATCCATAATAAGGATAAGAACTAGAATTACCCATAGGATATTGATTGCTGGGTTGATAATAATAAGACGAAGATGAAGAAGATTCACCAAAGTACGCAGTCTCAGGAGTTTGCATCTGCTGGAAAACAACAGAAGGTGGAGCGGCTTGTTTCTTCATGTAATTCATATGCAGAAACCCGCCGCCGGTGAACCCATACTGATGATCTGGGTTCGTATAACCCATATAACCAGTAGGAACCCCAGCACCACCGACACCGGCACCGCCGTCGGGATAGTGCAAAGGCGAGGAACGATCGGAATGGTGAAGATGTAAGATGTCATCGTTGTCTTCGGATTCGTCATCTTCGTCGGAGTGGAAATGAAGATGAGAACCGGAGTTAGAATGGTGGTGGTGGGGGGGTTTTTTGGGCGAACTGGTTCCCACGTCAGAGAGAGCAACTGGATCGCCTTTTCTTTGAGGCGGCAAATTGAGCTGAGGAGAGAACGGAGCAGCGCCAGGGCTAGCGTGGTCGAGTTGAATGAAGTTGTGAAGAGAATTGCCAATTCGATTCAAGGAGTGAAGATAAGCAGAGTGAGCTTGAGCTAGGGTATGACGCTGGTGAATAGCTTCTTGGAGGAAGTTGCAGCGTTCTCGGCAGAGAGCGACGGCGGGAAGATCGTCTACCTTGGAATGAGTGCATCCCATCTCCACCTCTTTATTGGAAGGTGATAAAGATTGCAACTTTCGAATTACAAAGAAGAGAAAGTGCGAAACAAGATAGATATTGAAGTGGGTCTGCTCATAATTTGGGTTTTCACATCGTAGATTTGAAAAAGAAAGAATCTTTATTATGTATAACCAGAAAATCAGAGGTGGATTAGGTATAGAGAAGAAAAGGAAGAATAGGATTGGTGAGAATGATAGGATTAGATAGTAATAATGATAGATAAGAGTTGGGGGTGTGTTTGTTTCTCGGGAAAATTTGAGAACGTAAAGAGAGAGAGAGAGAAGTGGAGAGATAAGACAGAGAAAAAAAGGAGAAAAGAAAGGACAGGAGCGAGAGAGAAAGAGATAGTGAGGGAAGGAATCTTACAACGAGGAGTGTGTGGTGTGTTTCTTTGTCTGTTTGTTTGTTTGGAGAGAAAGTGTGACAGAAACAGAGAGTAACAGTAAAGTGTTGTGAGGAAGAAGGAGAAGAAAGCGTACGTAGATTGTGAGCGTATCTACGAAATGGTGATGTTCGCATTCTTTATCTTGTAATTTCAAGGTGAGGTCTTTTACTTTGTCATCCTATTCCTGCTTACTATATATAGATGATAAAAAATTAGGGATTTCAAACTTTTTGGGTCCAAAATTTTTTAATCATTTGATTTTAATTAGGGTTTCAACTTGAATTAAAAAACTCAAATTTTTTAATTTTTCAAATTTTATATTTTTAATTTTATGACAATAATTTAAATTTCATTTTTCTAACTGAAGATATAAACATGGATTCTAAATTGAAGCGCGATTAATATATATCAATATTTTGAAAATCAAGCTGAAAATTAAATAGATAATATAAGAGGTTTAAAGTTTAAAAAATTTAACTGGTATTAAATTGTTCTAAAATTGACTAAAATTTAAAATATGATCGAAAGAGATTCTCTTTACCTAACTCATAAATAGAAGTTTAATTAAAAAAAGATTATTAAATGAAAATTAATTGATTTATTTTGATTTATAAGAAATTATTAATTTACAAAATTGATCAATTAATTAACAAATTAATCGATTTTAATAATAAGAATTATTAAAGTAAACTAATAATTTACTTTAATAACTCTTT
>JANQBM010000221.1:41767654-41780679 GCA_025594535.1 Erythroxylum domingense
GCCACAGTTGTTGAACAGGAAAAACATGTCTTTTGAAGTAGCAATAGTCAAAAGTTGGGGACATGATCCTCTGGCCCTAACCTGTCTCATTGTATCTCAGTCATCCATTTAGGTGGGTCCTACTTAAATGGATGGCTAAGATACAATAGGACAGGATAGGGCAGGGGCCAGAGGATCTGAGGGGCAAAAGTTGTATAAACTCCTACTCTACTGTCCAGGGCACTGTATCCGTACCTGTCATGATTGACTATGACTTAGTTAGGCTGACCCCATTTTTTCTGACCCATTTTTTCTGAAGATGCAACAAAATTCTGCAGAGATGTTCACATGGTTTCTCCACCAGCATTATTAAATAGGGAAGATGCAGTTAAATTTCACTCGTTTTTATCCTCAGTGGGCTAATTGATACTCTGTTGACTTCTGGAGTCAACCCCACCGTTTTAGTGCGATCTCCTAATTTCTTCCTGGTGGAGCCATGGCGTATTCAATGGGCATGCTTATCTTTTCATTTTTCTTTTCTTCTGATAACCCTTCTCGATTGATGATGATCGATTTCAACATAGAAACAGGGGGCTCTAATAGGGAAGACTTAACAAGTCAAGTCTTAAAAAGTCTCCATAGTTGAAAAGTTTCTAAAGTTTATACTATGACGGGCCTAACTTGGATCATTCTCATGCTTCGACATCTTCAATTCCCTTCTGCTATTTCCTCCTCTGCTCTGATCTTATAACACACCTCCACCGATAATTACATTCAAAGGTACAAACTTTAAGGAAAGAAAAGCAAGTAAACAGAGAATGATTTCTTCATCTTCTTCTTCTGCTAAATTGTGTCTCTGCCTACTATGTCTCTATTACCTTGCCATCGTATCAACTGCACAGCAGAAGTTCAAGTGCAGGGAAGGAACCACATGCCGTTCTTTGGTCGGATACAGACCATACAACGGTACCACCATATCCGGTATCCAAAAGTACTTCGGTGTCAAAAACCTGCGAACTCTCCTAGGAGCAAACAACCTCCCTATTTCCACCCCACGAACCTACCTTATACAACCTAAGCAGTTGGTATCCGTACCAATCCCATGCATATGCTTCAATGGCACAGGAGTCTCAAACAGAGTCCCCATATACACTGTCCAACCTGATGATGGTCTGTACTTCATTGCCACAACCATGTTCAATGGTTTGGTCGAGTACCCACAAATCCAGGCGGTTAATAAGATCCCAGATCCTGATCTGATTGATGTGGGGCAGAAGTTTTGGATCCCATTGCCATGCAGCTGTGAGGAGGTGGATGGTGAGGAGGTGGTTCATTATGCTCATGTGGTACAAGGTGGGAGCACGGTCGAAGAGATTGCAGATGAGTACGGGACCACGAACACCACCATCTATAATCTTAATGGGATTGCCAGTAATGCACAGCTTATTGAAGGAAAAACCATTGATATTCCTCTTAGAGGTTTGTTACCTTTTCCTAAACGTGGGATGTCTTAACACTTCTTGTCTCGTCTCTGTTCTTTTTTCAGGCTAATTATTGTATTACGTCGTGAGAAATAGTAGGCTTACTTAGCTGTGTTTTTGTCACTTTCTGCGGTGTTTATTTGACCAAGGCAATAGTACAACAGCTCACAAAAACCTTAAAGTCTTCACTTCTGTCCACATTCATGTCCAAGAAACTCATAAATTAATCCTTACCAATTCCTCCGGACTCTGCCAAAACAGAGTAAAAAAGAAAAATGGGTGTCCATTTCATTCCTCTGTTTCTAAGCATACTCTTATTCTCTACTTTCGCCGTCAAGTCATCGTCCCAGAGCTTCAAATGCCGCTCACCGGCCACATGTCATGCACTCGTCGACTACGTGTCACCGAACACCACCACTCTCTCGCACATCAAAACCCTATTCTCCATCAAAAACCTGCGAAGTATTCTAGGGGCCAACAACCTCCCTCTCTCCACCTCACCGAACCGCACAGTCAATGCCAAGCAGACAATCAAAGTACCCTTCCCCTGTCTCTGCCGTAACGGCACCGGAGTTTCCAACCGGAAGCCCGTCTACACCGTCCAGCCCGGGGATGGCCTCTACCACATCGCCGCCGAGGTGTACTCGGGGCTCATGACGTACCCGGAGATAGCGGCGGTCAATAACATCTCCGACGTGAACTTGATAAACGTGGGACAAGAGCTATGGATTCCTCTGCCCTGTAGCTGCGATGAGGTTGGTGGTATGAAAGTAGTTCATTACGGGCATGTGGTAGAAGCTGGTAGCTCGTTGGATGTGATTGCCAGAGAGTATGGGACTAGCGAAGCTACGCTTATGACTCTTAATAACATTGCTAATGCTTCTTCTCTAAAGGCTGGCCAGGTTCTTGATGTCGCTCTTCAAGGTGCTTTTAGCTTCTTGCTCTGTTACTCTGTACTTGCCTTATTAGTCCAAAGTTCACACCTTCACTTCTACATCCTTACAATTTCTGAAAAAACGGTTGATTAGATGCTTAAACCTCCGAATGCAAGTCCAAGATGGGGCTTCTTCTGATTAAAGTTTTCAATTTTAAAAATTGCAACTTTGTGTTCGTATGGACGCAAGTGCTAAGTTCTAAACACAAAGAGCCACTTGCCCTTTTGAGGAGGGAACCTTGTGACTCGCTCGGTCCCCACCTAAGTGAATACAGCTAGTCTTGTCGATTCGTCAAACCATTTTGTGAGCATCCACATTCACATGTTCTCTATCAGCTTTGCCAGCAATATGTCGGTTATATCTTGGATCGGTTTGACATCTCAGACCGGTCCCCAGGGTCAAAGTCGGTCTGAAATCTAGGTCAACGGGTCCAATCTACCACCCCTAGTTTTAGTTTCCTCCATTTCACGAGCTGAGTACTCTTTGGTTCCTATGTTTCATGTGACATGTTGGTCGAGTTAATACACAGAAGAGAAGATAATGCATTTCGAAGATCGTATCTTTAGTAGTTACACCCATGTGGGGATGTTCAGAGATTATTATTATCTATGGGTCTTATGTTGACTAACTGCCATGGTTGGTCGTCCATTTTCTGTTATCTCAGAACTTTTACGTATTCTTATGCTTTGTAGTTCAGTACCTAATGTTTAAATGTTTATTGGCAGCTTGCAATTCATCTGTAACGGCTGCTTCCCTGGATTATCCATTACTTGTGTCCAATGGAACTTACATCTTTACTGCCAATAATTGTGTAAAATGCAGTTGTGATGCTGCAAATAACTGGACGTAAGTTCTTCTTTCCTGAACAGTAACTAAATGAATTTCCAGATTTAGAACTTCTGATATGCTAATAATCACTCTACTTTCTTTTTCATTATCATTCAGACTAGAGTGTGAGCCATCTGGTCTTCAACCATCGAACGGGTCCACTTGCCCTTCAATGCAATGCCAAGGTGACAATAACCTATACTTAGGCAACACCACCAGAACTAGCTGCGGCTCAACTACCTGTGCCTATGCTGGTTTTTCCAGTAACCAAACTATTTTCACAACCACACATTCCAGTTGTCCATCCAGCAATACTGGTAAGTTTACCTCTTCTGCCTAGTAGTTTAGTTGGCAATCTCCGAAACTTATTGGTTTTGTCATCGTTGAAACAGTTCCTGGCAGTTCTGCTTCGAAGATTGAACTTGGTTGGAACCTACTCTTCTGCTTCATTCATATAATTCTGCTTTGTGTATATGTAATCTAGTGACAGTATGAGGTGCCTTTTGCGAGTAATCGAGGGATTGCAGTACACAAAAGTTCAAAAACACAAAATACCATGTTTTGTGTCATCTGTTGTAGGAGAGTAAAACTACTCTCCTAACGTTATGCTTCAAATTGTACCCTTTCAATATAATCATTTAATTTTCAAGAAAAATAAAATTTAAGGTTCCTTTTTGACATTATGATGCTTGATGGGCAGTAAAATGTTGATCTTTAAAGTCTTTCAGTTATCGAAGAAATGTCCTGATTCTCTATAATATCAAGTCTGCATTCTGTTTCCATCAGTAAGTATGCAAATGCATGACTGATGCTTACAAGAAAGCGGACAGTTTGAAACACTATGCAGTGATACCTGACTTGAAAGAAGGAAAGATTTCATTCATTCCGAGTTTGGATCCGCTAATTTGTGGAACCAAACTTGATTGAGGTTAAGAAGAGAACAGAAGGATATGAAAATGTTACAAATACATTTCCTATCAACAGTGATGAACTCCATAGTTGAGAGGCCAAATAAATCCTGCAATGAGACAACAATGCAGAAAATACAAACACACCTTGCATTTCAAAATATGCAGTTTGAAGTTTAATCCAGGTTAGCAATAACAGCATTGACAACCTCTTGCGTTGTGCTGTCTCCGCCAAGGTCCTTCGTGCGGCACTTCCCCTCTGAAATTACTCGCTTCACAGCAGTCTCGAGTCTATCAGCAAATGAAGGAAACTGAAGGTGTCTCAGCATCATAGCTGATGACAGGAGTAAAGCTACTGGATTTGCCTTCTTTTGTTCCACTATTTTCTCATTACCCACATTTCCGGCAGAAGCACCTTGCTCAAAAACTGCAGTGTCAGCTCCTACGTTGCCTGCATTTATAATGATCCACTTAGTATATTTTTCACTTGGAAGTTGAAACCTAATAACAAATCTTCAGAGATTTATGTTAATCTAGGTCTAAAAGGCTACCTCCTGGCATGAAACCAGTACCTCCAGCAATACCAGCTGCTGTATTTGCCACAAGATTGCCATATAGATTAGGAGTAACCTATGGACATCCAAAAAAATAACTAGGTTCAGGTTTAGCACCATTAAAGGGAGGGCTAATTGCAAGTACATTGATGAGAGGCAAAAAGACAATACTTCCGATATTGCCAGCTGATTTCTGCATCACATCATATTGCTTATTCCTCATTTCTTTCTCAAGGCATGTACCACTTAGCACCATCATAAAGAACAACATAAACTCATCAATAACAAAAAAGGAGTGCTATATTTAGTTCTAAATGGATCTTCCTTACTAGTCCACTAAACATGTTGATGATTAAAGTAATTATATATGAAGGGTAAAATGACCATATCTAGGTCACTCTTCAGAGTACCTAATGAAACTAAAGTAGCAAATGATGATAAGGGGCCAATTAACGACGAAGATTTCAACCCTATTTTTGATTTCAGTTTCACTAAATTTATAAGGATGATGAATCGAATAAATTAAATGACTTCAAGTGTGGCTATATACATAACATGAAGACAAGCTCATAAACTGATAGGATATAACCACAGACGTAGAGGAGATATCAACTTCTGAATATCACATACCATTACATCAAATTGTTCAGGCTTTGAAACAAGTTGCATGCAGCAGTTGTCAACAATAATTTCATTGTATTTGATACCAGGATATTTTGTTGCAACTTCTCGGCAAGATTCCAAAAACAAACCATCTGCAAGTTTCATAATGTTGGCTTTGTGCACAGCTGTAACTTTTTTCCTGTTGTTTAGGTATGCATACTCAAAGGCATATTTTGCAATTCGTTCTGAGCAGAACTTGGTTATCAACTAGCAAAAACATTCGATGAGAGCCAAATAATAAACTAGAGTGTGATAATCCATTGAAATCGCCTGCAAGAATTACTGTGCTTTACACATTACGATCTTCCGATAGAACAGATAAGCTGTCAGATTATGATATGCATAATAGTCTGATCAAACATAATAGAAATTCAAATTCTCCTCTCGATTCAGAAAGAAAGAGACAAAAAAGAACATATATTCTCAAAGAGTTACATACTGATGCAGAAAATTTCCACTCACAAGGGTATGCCATCAAAACGTTGTGCATTGGACAACAAAAAAGATGAGGTACAACAATCCTATATCTCAACAAAGAGTAACTTGTGCATGGGAAACCAATAACTATGTTAATTCAACTAATCCTTCAATCCTGAGCGCAACGCAAGTAACAAAAGAGAAACCTGCGCATGAAAATTCTTATAATCAACAGAGCAAATGAAACAAACTAGAAAAATTCAAGCAGATAACCGAGTTAAGCATAGATCAGTAATGGAGGAGTCAAGAACAAAGGAAGTGGTATAAAAATTACACCTTGAGGCTCTCAACGACGCCAGGAACGACCTCATGTTCGAGGCCCGAGTACTCCCCTTCAGTGTTCTCTCTAATCACCACAATGTCCACATTCTCATGGCGGGTGGGCAATCCTGGTAAATTAAAGCAATTGACCAGAGAAGCGTACAAATCAAGCTCTTTCCTCAGCTGCACATTGAGGGAGCTCACACCGCCACCCACCGGGGTCCTTAATCCTCCCTTTATGCAAACCTTGTTCTTCCTTATTGAGTCTATCACTTCTTCAGGCACCCGCTTCATTTCTCCATGTACATCGTACCGCTCGAAGTAGACCGGAGCGTGCATGGCGTCCATAACTTGCTCCACCCCGTCGGTCACCAGCGGCCCGATCCCGTCCCCCGGGATGAGCGTAACGGGGCGTGGAGCCCCATCTCCCGGCCGCGGCATGTACGTTACGAAGCGGGAAGCAACAGAGACGGCAGGGGGGTTGAGAGACTTGATTAGGTGTTTAAACAGACGGAGAGGAAGTGCCCGGCGAGCCATTGGCATTGAGATTGGGATTGGAATCTGTAAAGTAAGGATTTTGATTGAAGAATTACAAAGAGATTATGAAAAGAAACTAACCCTTCAAAATCAGACTAGACTAGAAACTAGAAGAAGATAACGACAACCGGCGCTGGGTCGGGTCAAATACCGGGTCGGGTCAATCGGGTTGGCTTCGGCCAGGTCGGGGCATAGTGGATGGGATCGGGTTATATGGGCTTGTTCGGCCCAATTTGTTAGAGAGGTCCACGGGAAGTTGATAGTTAGTCAGTTGCACTGTTTGTGCTGGTCAATAAAAAAGAACGGGTCACTCGTCGGGTGCAAATCGGGGCGTGTCGGGCCAAGTCGGTTTAAATCGGGTTAAATCCAATATTCGGGTCTTAATTCGGGTTGTGCCTATGTCCGACGACGACCGCCGGAAGATGGCGAAATTTGCTTGCTGATTTAGATTTTGGCGAGAGGAAAGGAAGGGAATGAAAGGAGAGTTTGAGTGACTGATCGAAACCCCTACCTGTGTTTGCCAAACTTGCTTCCCTTGAAATTCTTTCTTCTTCTGCGATTACTTGCTTTTTTGTTCTCAGTTTCAAACTCATCTTTCAGGGTTTCTCAATTCAACGACGATCAGTGAAGATGAGCTATGGCAGAAGAGAATAAGACAGACAGTACTTGATTCTCATTTTCCGGAGACCTTTCAGGAATGATTGATTCACTTAAACATTGAAACATATTGATGTTGTCAGAGGAGGAGATTGTGCATTGGCCTGTGCGGTGGGTATTGTTATGAAGCAGATGATTTCCTGTACTTTTTTGTGGGTGGAAAATGCAACCCCCAAGAGCATAAGCACGGGAGTGGAATAAGAAGCGAATAGAGCCGGTGGTGATGGTGAGACATTGCATACAATCGAAAGCAACCCGAGAAAAACTCCTTCTGGTTCCTCGTGAGTAAGACTTAAAAGTTCAGCTACTGAACTGATTAGTATGCAACAGATATATGTTTTGTACTGAGAAATTATAGGCAGCTAGCAAAGGAGAAATCTTTATCCTCTTGTTAGTGATTTGAGAGAGACCTCCATTAATAACCCTCGGAAGCTCAACAAGTTTCTGTTACCACCAAAACTGGACAGAAACTATTGGTGAAAGTTCCATTCTTTTCTTCCCATCTTGGGTTCGATTTGCTAATTTTAAGTTTATGTATGTTGGTTTCCATATTTTGATCGATTCATTCTTAAGTAACTGGTTCAGTTTTATCGATCTGGGAGTGTTTGAGCTACTGCTCTCTGCTCTGGTCTGACATTCCTGTGAGACAATGCTGGTTTCAGGTCTCTAAGGACCATTTCTATACTTTTAAGTATGCATTTCTGTTGCTAAAGGCTGATGATGGTGGAGATGGTAATGGCCTTGGAATGGAACCTGTTGAAAAGATGAATTTTGAGAATGCAATTAACTTCCTTCTCCTTATAGCTGGTCCTTTTGCTTTGTGTACTCAAATATTATGCAGACATGCTAAATTTGATCTCCTTCGTAGGAATGATGGGCCGCGTCGGGCTGGAACAATATTGCCAACTCTACTGCTTTAGGATGATGGAAATGCCGAACCATGAGGACAATGTCTTTTAGGAGGTAAGATTAGATCAAGGGCCAAAAGGGCTAATTGAAAACCACATACTACCCAATATTTGCTACTCTTGGCATACTATTTGGTGGCTGTATGGTTATTGGAGATGGGAGTCCTTACAGCTTACACCATCGAGTTTGTATTCCTGCCGATATTCAATACTTGATATAATTTCGCCTCCGTCTTGGGTTTGCTTAGTTTCTAACACCTTTACTTATACCAGGTCTTCATGCGGAAATGAAATGTAAGAAGTAGGTTTAAGACTGAACAATAATTACCACAACTTAGATAATCTCCATATAATTATAGCATTATTAGTTTTCTATCAACGTCAGTTGATGAGCTTTTATGCGGAAACAAGTTTTTAAGAGAGAGTTCTTCGAAGTAGAGCCTGAAACTATCCTGGAAGAATGTAACGTTCTTTAATATACTCAAAAACAATAAGTTGTTTAATTTCAGTAGACAATGCATAATAGAAGTTGGCATTTTCTATACCCTTAACAAACACTTAACATTAACAAATGCTCGGATCTCCAGAAAACAGAAGCTTGTAACTTGCATCAGAGCTTCTTAACAAACACTTAACATTAACAAACGCTCGGATCTCCAGAAAACAAAAGCTTGTAACTCGCATCAGAACTTCTAATCTAACCACATACAAAGGCTTCTTCTAAACTTGTAGAAGGTTTGCAACTTATAACCTATAGTTTTTCAGTCAACTGGATGTCCTGCTTCAGCATAACATCCGATGTTCCTGGACAATAAGTTTCAAGCTCGGGCAAAGTATCTGGCCTCAAAAAATTGGTGCTGCAGACCTCATTTCATAGCAATGGTATTGGTTTTCCTAAAGCTACTACTTGTGTTGCAATCTAAATAACAGTTTTAACCCACAAAAATTAAACTCTGAACAAGCTTGATACCTCACCCAAACACAGAATATGCATAGCCTTCACTTCTATCAGATAGAACTGATCTACTGGAAAATTCTCTGAGACTGGACTATGAGAATTAACAGAGGAAAAAACATATATATATTCTAAAACAAATCGACCAAGATTAGTGAAGACTATTGAACATGCTCTACTCAACATAGTTGTTAAACTATGTATGGCCATATAGGCTGTCAAAACAAGTATCAAGTCTCGCATTATAAAACCTCCAGACAGCTACCACAAAAGAACATGTACAAAAAATGTATATCCACTACTGGGTGGAAGCAGAAGGAGCACCAGTAATGCCCAATCCCATCTTCTGCCCCAACAAGGTAAGCTGATCAACAAACTCCGCTCCCGTTAGGATTTCAGTTGTTCCATATATTATGTGCTTGACAGGCTGCTGACGCTGTGCAAGTTCTTGCAAGCTGCCGTACTCTACATAATTACCACCACCTACCATGAAAACCAAAGCTTCTTTAAATGGTCCTTTCATATGACTTCCACCCGAGCTTGACTTGGGAGCACGAGGATCAAACAGAAGGTACGAATCAATTTCGGGATTTGGCTTCCCCTCCATCAATGCTTCCACGGTCCTTGACAAAGCCAGTTGCCTATCATTGGACAGTAAGTTCTTCACACCAGCAGTTACAGCACTGATCGACTGCCCATATAATTTTTCAGCCCAATCAACAATGTTATTTCTACTGGCCGAATTTGCTGATGCCAGTGAAACGTTCAAAGCTTTGATCTTCTTCACATACTGGAATGCACAAGTATCAACCTCAGACTCCTTGAGAGCTGCTTCCACGGATTCAACTTCTGACTGATTTATGGTTTCAGAAGATATAAGATAAATGATTGCAAATCTTAGCTTATCCAACTTCGTCCCTTTACCTTTAAGAACAGCCAAGAGTTCATTTCGATCAATTCCTCCTCTGACCATCATGTCATTCTCTTTCTTTGCATAGGAATCAAGAGACCTCTCCTTGATCTCACCTAACAACACAGTTGCAATGTTAGTGTGCTTGTCAATGACCTGCTTGCGCTCTGTCAACTCTGGCAGAGAGTTCACTGCATTCATTAAATGCTTTGTGTTCCCAATCAAGTCTGTCCCATCAAACTGAGCCCCATCAGTTCCTCCAGTCCTCCTATTCACCTCGTCCACATCCCTCTTATACTTACTCAACTGGGTCTCAATTTCCACAGCAACTTCAGGAAACTCCAAAGACCCGTTTGCAGCCCAGAAGGGATCAGAAGTATCCAATTCATAAGACCGAATTCCACCCTTTTCCCCTTGGACGCTTAACCTATTAAGCTTTAAGCCAAGCACATCATGAACAAGAGGACGATACCTAAAATCATGTTGTATACCAACAGCCAGTTCAAAATTGCGATCAAATAGACACAAAATTGGCCTCTGAAATGAGCTCACAAAGCTCCCACCTTCAGAAAACAAGTTGTTCTTGGACAGTAAATGATCCCTCAACCTCTGATCCAATGCCGATGCCACCATCTCTGCCGGTCCCCCACGAGGGCACCTAATAACCGGCACTACTGCTAACGTTGCCAAAACACAGAACAATCCACTAACAATCCCATCAATAATTTCTTCAATCTCTCTATCACCCGCAGATGGGTCATTCAACTGAACGTAAGTAGATTTCTGGGCCAGTGAAAACAAGTTATCTTCTAAAGTGACAAATTCCAAGTACTGATCATGCACCTTGGAGATCTTGCTTATGGAGTCAGAATTCAGGGTCCCAGAAGCAAGATCCTCGAGAAGTGGACGCGGGATGGAGGATGAGAAATTCAGATGAAAGCTATCGTAGAGAGAGCGAGAAGCATCAGCAATGATCCTCTGGACGTTGGATTGACTAGGTTGAACAAAATAGACAGCTGGAACATCATGAACAGGCTTTCGATCCTTATCAATCAAGAAATAAAGGGTGACCCCATGCTTGCGTAGATCCTTGACATGGATCAAAGGGGATAACATATTTTGACAAAATCTGTCATAGATCAAGATCTTGTACACCTCTTCATTGGCAGTTCCAGAAGCATTAACTGGTTGATTCAGATTCAGCATCCGAATGATACATTCTGCACCTCGCAATCATATATCAAACACAGTAAGACACAAACCCCACTTCAAACAAGATTTAGCAGAAACAAATAAGAAAGTTAAGAGACACCCAAATCGAGCTTTCCCTTCATTGAGTAACAGTACAAGTTAAGCATCGGGTAAGCGATCTAAAAGGAGGAATCTTTACCAGTTTGTTTCTGTCGGAGATTGAGAGCCATGGAAGGTATAATAGAGATTCGATCTTCCAAAAGAGAGGGTAATAAACGGACGAATTTCGGTTCTCCCTATCTGGGCAAGTCCTATTCTTTCTTCTCCAATGGAAGTCCTCTCCTTTTGCCTCTTCCGGTACACTGGGGCGAGAAATGTACAGATCGTGTGCGGTGCGTTTTATACTGTCTTTAGGCCTTACCCTACGCTAGCCACTAGGACTCCTCCACGTCACTTTGTTCTCGTAAGCCCACTTTTATTGACGAACAAATGTATAAATAATCACAGGACACAAAGAAAGTCCCAAACTGGTGGAAGAAGAAACCCAAATGGAGAACACAACGTCTTTGCTCAAGAACAGATATTGGGTACTTAGGCACGGGAAAAGCATCCCAAATGAGATTGGTCTTATCGTTTCCTCTATGGTTTGTTCACTTTTGTATAATTCTTTTTTTCTCTTTAATTTAGCAATTCATATGTAATTTTGATAATAAAGATTCTAACTTTTGTGTAAATTTGGTTATTTTAATGTGCACCTGTTCACTTTTTGTTGGATCGTTGATGGATAATGCAAATCTGCTAATAGGAAAACGGGATCCGTTCAGAATATCAGTTAGCTTCTGAAGGAATCGACCAGGCTCAGTTGGCTGGAGAATTATTCCTCAAGGTACTTGTTTTTCTGCCAAATTTGCATGTTTAATGGGAAAATATTTCTGCAGACTCTTTGTTTACTCTTCGAGTTATGAATACTAGCAATTTTCCGATTGTTCTTCGGTGTCTTGGTTCGTTTTCCAATTGTTCCTAGCTTAATTTCTACTAATCAAGTTAAGCAGATCGTGGATTTCATTTGGCTTGAAAGGAAATTAAAGAATCTGCTCTGTATAATTTTCTCTAGGAATTGAAGGAAAGTAACATTCAACTTGAAAATGTCCGTATCTGCTATTCTCCATTTGCAAGAACAAGTCACACAGCCAAAGTTGTTGCCTCAGTCCTAAATCTTCCATTTGAAGGCCCCCAGTGTAAAGTAAGTTGTTTTAAAGCCCTCAAATATTTGGTGCTGGTATGATCTGGCCTTTCAGCTCAAAGGGAAAGGGCACCCTCCTCTCCGTTAGTCTCTTCAATATTTTATGCATTAATCACAAGTAAATGCTACTTAATAGGTTATGGAAGATCTTCGGGAGCGTTACTTTGGTCCTTTATTTGAACTCAAGTCACATGACAAGGTAAAGCCAGCAAAAATGTGAAAATTTCTTGCACGTCCATGATAAGTTGATTGGTGATAAAACTGACAAAACCTTCTTCTTCTTCATTTCTTAACAGTATCCAGAGATATGGGCACTTGATGAGAAAGATACATTCATGGGACCAGAAGGAGGAGAAAGTGCTGAAGATGTTGCTACTAGACTTGCAAGATTTTTGGAAACAACAGAGACGGAATTTAAAGGGTAACCATATTTGATTTCCCTTTGGCAAATCAACAACTTGATGTACTATGGTTACTCAGATGTACAATGAAGTTAGAATTCATAATGTCTTGGCTTTAATTAATGCTGCTTTTACTT
>JANQBM010000221.1:41780779-41791548 GCA_025594535.1 Erythroxylum domingense
TTAGAATTCATAATGTCTTGGCTTTAATTAATGCTGCTTTTACTTGGATGTACAATGAAGTTAGATTGATAATGTCTTGGCTTTAATTAATGCTGCTTTGTTCAATCTGTTGCTTGCTCTGCAGATGTGAAATCTTGGTGGTTAGTCATGGTGATCCCTTGCAAATCTTGCAAACAATTCTGAATGCAGTTCATCAACAATCAGGATCCATTTCTGATGATTTAGTATCAACAGTTCAGTCAGTGAAGATCCATTCAATCTTGTCACAGCACCGGAAGTTTGCTCTGCTTACCGGAGAACTTAGACTTGTTACATAATCTAAAGCTCTCAATAAGCCAATGTGTTGTGCAAGTTCTGTACTTCTACATGCCATCAGTCTTCAAGAACTTCTACCATTGCTGATTTATTCTGCTTGTTACAATTAATGGCTATAAGAGAGAAGCTGCTACGACACTGTCCAACTGTCCAGACAGTATTGACCTAGTATTCTATGTTCAACTATTCCAACTTCCTTGTAATTTCGAGTTTCAACACAAAAGTTGGCTAGATTCATACATTGTTATGGAGACATTTCAAGCTTGATGTACACTTAGAATCTCCCTCGGATGGTATAAGAAGACAGTGCATCTGTAGCCAAGCAAGAATGGAAATAGAAACTAAAATTTTCCAACTTTCTGATCATATCGAGTTTAAATATTGATTAACTTAGCATTCTGGTGGGAAGAATATGTAAACTTGAGAAATGGTGGGTTCATGTTGCTCAGAAAAAAAATCTTGTAATGTGTTATAGAACATCTTACATGTTCAGAACTAACATGCACTGGCATGTGCAACTATACCACATCAAAATCTATCAACCAAAGGGCAAAGCCTTGAACATGTTCACTGACCTTTCACTGTCCGAAAATTGATTCAGTAATTTCCCACAGGTAACATCATGACTCTGTAATACAGTTGTCACAATCACTAATGAACATCCATAAATGAAACTGGTTAGTTTGTCTCGACCACTTTGCAACCAATGTCTGATGTAAAATCTATGCAAGACCTTGAAAGCTTCATATGTGACAGATTAAGCATCCAGTGAAGATGACCTTAACAGCGCTTGCAGAAGATAGATTTGAATCAAAACTCAGGTTCTCTGGTGAATAAATTAGACCAGTGACCAGCCAATTACAGAATCACTGCAAATAGTGGCATGATTCGGGTGTCCACCTGCACTACTTGGCATTTGATCCTCTTCTCCTTTAAAACAAAGTGGTTTAATCTAATCCTTTGTTGTCCACCGGTAGCCCCTGATCTGGTAACCTCCAAAGTTTTGGTCACTGCCACTTTCTCCACCACTTTCTCCACTAGTATATCCTGATTTTCGACGATTCTTCTTACCCTTTGCTACGCCCCTTGCTACACCGCTGTCACTCATGGATCCATTTAAGAGAGGGTCATCTATACCTTTAATTATCCTCGACGTGGAGGAAGACGTGGCTATGCAGCTGTCATCCTTTGTTTTTTTCTTATCCTTGTCGTGTCTCTTTATGTTTTGTGATATCTTATGAAGTTTTTTAATCCCTTTTTCCATGGGTTCCACCGCTTGATTTACTGTGAATTTCAGATCATTAACAATCTGCATGGGAGGCCAACAGTGGATTTAGCATCTGAGAAGTATGATTATAATTGATATCAAAGAATTTCAGTTTAAGTATAACAACATAGCAGTCTTATAAGTTGAGGTAGATGGAATTATTGATAACTGAAATTTGCATGGAAGATCAAACTTAAGGAAATAGCAAGAAAAGAACTTACATATTCACCGGCACCGACCACAACATCGCGGACACTTTCTTTGATGGTCATTCCACTCCTAACAGGATTGTCAGGCTGAGGGAGCCGTAACTTCGTGGGTCGCTCACTTTCTCGAATCTCATCAGGATCTACAGGGCAATCAACAGAGGCATAGTCCCCAAGTATTGAGACATTACCGGTAAAACGGTCTCCCATTAACTTGTAAGGCTCAGAAGGGAACACATACAGATGAACGATAGAAGCGATGCCCATCTGTTCTGGATGAAAATAGAGCTCTGTTAAACTTCAATATTTTGAATGACGAATATGTTAACATATATATTTCAGAAATATAGATGATAGGCATCTTGTTGCATAAAATCTAGGGAACTCCTAGTTTTGGAATGCATATTGTGTATGTCCCAGGATACAAAATGACAAAGCACACAAGAAATTTTACTCATTTTAGATAAGTGAATCATTAGCAGCTCCATGGAAGAAACAGATGGAGCATGAATGTAAGTTACGAACTGAACTTCACCACACATCTCCATTCAGCAGCCTAAAAGATTAAAATAAGCATTTAATCGCATAACTGAATATCAATACCCATAACAGCATTAAATCAATTAGTTAATAAGAGGTCAGGAGATCAGTTATAAAAATCCAATATTAGTTGTATATAAAGCCAGTATGCTCTGGACAAAACCTTTTCTCCACCTATTGGCCCTTTGGTCCATAAGTAGCAGTAGTTTACTTTCAAGACCATATTCAGCCATTGAACAAAAGTTCAGCAATTACCAAACCAAAAAAGAAAAAAGAAATTAAGATGAATGGAAATAGAAGTGTCAATGACAGCTGTTACACTTCATGGAATCAAAATAATGAAGAATATGTGATCTTTTGGGTAGAAAAGACTTCACTGAAAATGAAAGGCATCTACCTCGAAACAAATTACGAAATCCTGTACACTCGACTTAAATTGCAAGCCTTGAGCTATCGGACTCTTAAATAAACCAAGAGAATAGAAAAGAGCAATTGCCACTCCTTGCCACCAAGTCAAAAAAACAATTGATTTGAATGTAAGGAACTTGTATAATGGCTTTATATGTGCCAGTTCATCCTTGGTGACATTATAAAACTGAACTAGACAGTACAAAGCCCACGACTGACTGAAATTTAGAACCACCGCCATGTAAGGATACCTACAAAGTCATAAGATGTGAAGGGGAATTAGGATACATATAAGATGGGCCTATGTGATTAAGATTTTAAAGATTTGTTTTATCAAATTTGATTCATTAATACATTTTTAAAAGATGAATGAAACAGAAGAATTTAAGTGAAGATACCCGCATCCCAATTTGAAGTCTCCTTCACAATATACACCAAAGGCTTCCAGAATTACTGCTAAAACAGCCGTAAAAGCTTTGATTATCATCTGCCACAACAAGGTGCAATTAAATTCTTCAAAACTAAGAAAGGAAGAATTGGAAAACCGGAAGCAGAAGCGGAAGAAAGCATATGTCAAATGTGAACATACATATTGAACAATACCGAATTTCACAACTTGGTAAAACCATTGACCAAGCTTCCATGGTTTTAAGAAATAATTCATGGGGAAAGGGTGCTTGACAATCCCCTTTTCATGACCATGTTCTAAAAGAGGTGTTGCACGTCCTTGCCTTTCCATAAACTCAATGGTTCTTTCTTCCCCACCTTTCAGAAGAATGCAAAAGGGAAGTCAAGAATGACCACATCAGAACGAGAATTAAATTTGAAATACTTCTGCCAAGATTATGAACCTTAAAGCTCAAGAAGCCACCTAAATGAATCAACAATAACTAAGAATCACGGGAAAATCAATAGGCCTTGCACGACCTTCAATTTATGCATCAAAGATGAACACTGCATTTTCAAGTGAACATGGTGGGATGACATTGGTTGATACATGTCCTTAAATAAGATTATCTCATTTAATACTTCCCAAAGAGTACTTTATACAAAGCAATTAATCTACAAAATAAAAAAACTAGCTTCCTCCAGAAAGTAGAAAAACTGAATATGAATAATATAATCATGTATTCAAACTGGTATATGGGGTAAGAGCAATTCAAATTCATTAACTATTTTGCTTCTATAACACCAAAATTCTGATCCATGCAACGGATTGGGACAATGGAAGCCAATGTTTTGAGTGCAAAAATGTATGCGACTAGCAGAAAACAACATCTACTGGTCTACATGTAAAAAGCCTCGAGATTTTTAGATGAATAGAGATTGTAAAGTACAAGAAAGCTGGAAACACCAAGTTATGAGCAAATAACACATGACAAATCTTTAGAAAGAGCAAACGGCACAAGGCTGCCACCATATTCGACATTTAATATTGCATTAATTGCATAAAATTTGAGATAAAGCCCTCGTCAAAGGTAAAACCTACCACAGATTACATACCTAAGCAGGCAACCAAATATCTTCCAAAGCAATACATGGCAAATGATTCATAGCAATCCCGCAGTATTTCGATATCAACACTGATTGACGGATGCACCAACGATATAAACTGCTCAAAATCACAAGGCAAATTTTAGGTGGAAATATACACTCGACAATTTATTTATAAACAACCATCCCGACATAAACTGCTCAAAATCACAAGGCAAATTTTAGGTGGAAATATACACTCGGCAATTTATTTATAAACAACCATCCCAACATCGATTACTTATTATTTTCCTTGAAATGCAAAGAACCTTAACTTTACTTTCTCATCAGGACAAGGAGATTAGCTAAGTAACAGTTCTCATTCCCCTCAAATCGTCCCTCCCCTTTATTTTTCCAATTTAGCTGAAGACAGATTGCTTTCACATATATTGAACAAGTATACAACTTTGCTAGAGGAAGTTTGTTCGTATCACTTACTGACTCTATGGCATAACATGGAACCATTAGGATAACTCCAATCAGGAACTTTTGCTCCTCAGGGTTCTTATACGCAGAGAGGTGCTCGAACAAGAGGTAGAATGACAAACACAGCGTTATAAGCACAAAGGCACCAGCCAACAAAGTTGCCCATATAGGAGGGGAATAACTCGATATAGATGCAATGATATCCTGATAATTCATCGGCTACGATCACTTGTAGACTGGCCTAGAGCTAGCCAGCATAATTGGGATTACCCAACTTCCCACTCAATAACACACTCGCCAACCACCCACAAGCTCTACGAAGAAAGAAGCCATTGAAACCATTAGATTCAAGAAAGAAGAAGAAAAACCCACAAGGGGCAATCGATTACGAAACAGAAAAGCAATTGAAACCAGAAAGCCATTTGCAGTATGACAAATCAAGCCCAATAGTATAATTGAACAAAGTAATAGCTTTAGAGGATCAATTCGTGATACCTGAGCCGTCACTGACCAGAAACAAGTCAAACAAAATGCAATCTTTAGAGAGCTATAGTGGTTGGGTCTGCTAAAAAATTATAAAAGATCGCCACTTTTCTGTGGAACCAAACAGAAAGAATCGCATTTCAGCAGATTATGATCCAATAAAGGGAAAATATTTGAGAAATCAAAGAAAATAAGAATCAATTAACTGATTGAGAGCTCTCTCACTGGTTTGGTTGTCTATAAAGCAAACGAAAGCATCAAAGTTTCCAACTTTGATGATGAGCAGAAATGAACAGCTCTATATTATTATTACTCATACACTCCTTCAAAAAGATAATCATCATCAATTTTTTTAAGCAACACTTTAATAATTTTAAGTACCGATTTCTTCCTTTTAATTACCATAAATTATTTTTTTAATTTATACTCAAATTAAAAAATTAAATTAGAATTTTAATTATTTATTATTTTTTAACAATAATATATAGTCTTATTCACTTGTGTCTCACGATCCTTCCATCATGTTCTTGTTATTAGGGTTGATTTAAACTCATCTTACCACCAAATAGTAATAACATATCCACAAAAAATTAATATAATCACATCTTAGATTCATAATATTACCCTAACAAAAAGATTATTTCAATTGGGATTGACCAATAGAACTCAATATAATTCAAAATTTATAAATTAAGATGGAATTAATTAAAGTTTAAATCAAAATTTAAATTTAACTTTATTGAAGTTTAGATTACTCAAGACCGATTAGGTCAAATTCGAATAGTCCAAACTCAGCCCACACACACTACCAAATACCATCCCTAATATTAGGAGAGGAAAAAATAAATAAATCAGAATTGAGTAAGAACAAAAGAGAAATAGGCTTCAACTGTACGGATAACCACAAACTAGACCCACAACCGAAAAAAACTTCCCAATTCAAAGACACTCTCTCATTGTCTCCCACAACACACATAACCGCTCAAACTGCCACTCCAACATAAGGAACCTCTCCTCCAGTATCACACTTTTTTTCCTCTCTCTCAAAGATTCAATCTTTGCAGCTCTAGCTCTCACAGTCATGACCAATACTAACACAAACTCCGATCCTGGTTTCTGCTTCCCGCAATCTTCCTCATTATCTACACCATATTACCATCAGAATCCTCGGAAAAAGCGAACAAAACTGATCAAGATTGAACCTCATTCGGTTCCCTCTAACAGCATTGCTGCTCCTACCACAACTGCCATAAAGAGAGCAAAGTACTCTGGCAAGAAACCTGACCCTTCTGCTCCCAAGACCACAAGGCCTTGCACCGAGTGTGGGAAGAAGTTTTGGTCATGGAAGGCCCTGTTTGGTCACATGCGTTGCCACCCTGAACGGGCATGGCGTGGCATAAATCCGCCACCAAACTACCGTCAACCCGTTTTGTCAACTCGAGAGTTGAGTAGAAGCACTGAAATAACATTGAGTGCTGCTGATCATGAAGTAGCAACCTATTTATTATTGTTGGCTGATGGAAGGGCAATTGGGGATGATCAAGAAGTGGTTCAAGAAGAAGGAAACAGTCGTTTCGAGTGCTCAAGTTGCAAGAAGGTGTTCGGGTCACATCAGGCATTAGGGGGCCACAGGGCAAGCCACAAGAATGTGAAGGGCTGTTTTGCAATAACAAGGAGTAATGGTGGTAGCTGTGAGGATCATGTTATGGAAGATGAAAGTAGAAATAACAAGATGGTGATGGTACTGTCAGGAGGACAGGGGCATCACCAGTGCAGCATATGCCTGAAGGTGTTTTCGAGTGGACAAGCACTTGGAGGGCACAAGAGGTCTCACTGGGAAAAAGGAGAAGAGGCCTCATCGTCATCCATGCTTCAAGGGCTTAATGAAGGAATCAGTTGTGGAGGGTTGGACCTCAATTTGCCTGCACCGGTTGAAGATGACTCGTCCTCTTCTTGTCTGACTCTGGACTTGAGATTGGCCCTTTGAAGATGGCTCCATCCGTTTTCTTCATCTTTGGTCTTAGTTGGTGACTGCTGTCCATTTGTGACCTGTAAAACAGTTGGACATCGGTTAGCTAATAATTAAATCAGATACAATAGATTTTAGTTTTCCACTTATTCTTTGTGTAATGGTTGATGCTAATCATCCAATTTCTTCCATCAAAGTTGTTTTCAAGTTATTTGCCTGTAACATGCAATGTAACATGGATCTGCATTCATCTTCATACTCGTTGATCCTCATATTAAAGAGAAATATTAAGTAGAGTAAATGTGATCAAAACAAGCGTACCCCCAAGCATGTCCCTTTCCATCCAACAGCCTCAATCCTAGCCCTTAATTATCCAAAATGAATATCCAGATCTTCAGTTTGGCTTCACAGGTAATCAGCTCCAATATAAATGTAACAACCAATTGATCATCACCTTCTCAACAGACAGGGAAATCAGTTTTGTGGGCCTGTAAACTTGATATAGTTCCTTGGCCCCAACCTTTATGTACTCGTTTGAGGGCTTTTAATGCAATCCCACTGCCATCATCTCTGATACAGAGAGACAAAATATGCAAAATCAAGAATTGAGAAGCAACATCCTCAATAATCATATAGATACACACAAGTTAGAAAAGCCAATAGGTTAAGTAGTTTGCAAACATCTAGAGATGATAAATAATCACAGCCCTAGTGCAAAGGATTTGCATGAATCACTGGCATGGTTGAATAATAATTATGAGCCAATAAGCACTTGCTCAAGTGATGTGTATCCCCTAACCCCGTCAAGTTGTCTCCATATCATCAAAACAGTAACAAAAATGATAATTATGGATGGACTCAGACTTCATAAATTAATGAAAAATGCCACCAAATGCGTTAATAAACATTTAAGAAGTACCTGTGCAATATGGTTTGCCAGTCAATTTCGCCATCCTTCTTTTCTTTTCCATGAATATAACCTCTTGCATTATGAGACACCTTGTCCTCCACATTACCTTTTGAAGCTATTTCCATCATCCTTTCTGCAAGCTCATCAGCCTCGTATTTGTTTCCTCTTTGATTAAAGCCATCAATAACAGGCATAAATGCAGCAGGATCAAACCTATATCGTTTATCAATTAGCTTATGTAGGACATTACTAGCATCCTCCAATCTTTTATCTTTGCAAAGTCTGTTAATGAGATCTTTATAGGGGAACTTCCTCACATCAAAAAATCTATCTAACGCACTTTCAAACAGTTTTTTTGCTTCAATGAGCTCCCCTCCAACCAGTAACTCATCTAACATCAGCCTATAAAGAGCTTCCTTCTGGCCACACATACTTAGAGCGATCTCAAATACCTCACGTGCTGTTTTAAAATCACAGGCCTGACAGAATGCTCTGATTAAGATTCTGAAGGAAGATATCCTGGGGGAAATCCCCACCTGCAGCATCTCATCCAAAACAGAAGGTGCATCTTTAATTCTTCCTCCTTCGCATATGTATTTAAGCACACTATTATATATGGACAAATTAGGAGAAACCCCTCTTTCTCTCATCTCATCCATAAGTCCATAAATTTCAAAAATTTGGCTTTTCTTCCCTAAACCTAGTATTAAAGAATTATAAGTTTGTAGGGTTTTGTTGCAGCCTTTCTTCTCCATGTCCTTAAGCACCCGAAATGCTGATGTTATCTTTCCTTCTTTGCAGAAGCTATGAATAAAAGAATTATAAACGGTTGAATCAGGCTGCAAATTCTTCCCCATCATCTCAATGAACTTCTTTTTGGCTTCATCCAGCCTCCCAGCCTTGCATAAAGCGCTAACAATAGTTGAATATGTGATCAAATCAGGCAAGCATTTTTTTCCACTATAACTACCATCCACCAAACCAATAAATGAATTCCCCAAATTACCAAGTGCAGCATTTCCATGCATCCACATTCCACTTACGATTTCTATTGCCTTGTCTATCTGTCCACTATTACACAGACCATTAATCACAATATTGCACGTCACAATATCCATACCATAACCTCTCTCATTCATCTTTTGCAGCAGTTCCTCTGCTTCGGAAGCCTTTCCCTCCTTCCACAGACTATGTAACAAAATGTTGCAAACGTAGGTGTTAGGGGAACAACCGTTTCTCATCATTTCCTCGAGAACTTTGTTAGCTTCATCTACCTTTCCCTTACTGCAATATCCATGCAGCAAAGTGCCATAAGTTACTTCATCTGGTGAAATACCAGTGGATATCATGGCCTCCTTCAGCGTTCTTGCTTCAACGAACATTTCATTCTTGCATAATCCATCCATAACAATGTTATACAAGTATATACTAGGCTCAATGCCTGAATCCACCATCTCTTTAAGAACCATTTGAGCCTCAAAAAGCTTCCCATTCCTGACAAGACCCAAAAGCCATACATTATAACTTTGCAAAGTCATTAAATTGCCACTTTTTTTCAGGGACTCGACCAACGTCTTGGCTTCATCTAGCATTCCTTCCTTACAGAACCCCTCAAGCATTAAATTGTACGTTATGGTATTAGGGCAAGGCAACCCCAACTCTTGATCAAGTTGCATATCTCTAAAAATTCTGGAAGCTTCCAAAACATTCCCTTCGCTACAAAGAGCAGATATCCTAGCGTTGAAGGTCACCACATCCGGGACCAAACCATCCCCCCTCATTTGCTCCAATAGTTTTTCAGCATCATCAGTCTTACCTAACTTGCAGAAGCTGGAAATCAGAGTATCATACACTATCCTATTTGGAGAAAAGCCTGAGCTTTTCATTTCAGACAAAAGCTCCAACCCTTTGTCAGTAAGTCCAGCTCTACAATACCCACGAACCAAAATGCCAAAACTGAACTCATTCGGTTTACACCCTTTCTCCGGCATTTTGTCGAACAAAGCACGGGCGTCCTCCAAACGCCACATATCACACAACAAACCAATCAACAGATTAAAAGTATAAGTCTGGGGAGTTACTCCAGCGACCGCAATATCTTCATATAGCCAAGATACATGATCCAGGCGACCTTCTTTGGCACAAGACTTGACAAGGACATTGTATAAATAAATAGAAGGCGGCGATTCTGGGAAGTGAGAGCGCAAGGATTTAAAGCAAGAGAAGGCCTTATCGAAGAGACCCGATTGAACCAAGACGCGTACGAGCGAGGAAAGATTGGATTGAGGGGAGTGTGAAGAGAGGAGGAGTTGGTGGAGGAGGTCGAGTTCGTTGAACATTTTGGCGCGAATGAGGATGCGAGTAATGATGGGAACAGAGTGGGAAGAATTGGTGTTGTAGGAGGCAGGTAAGGAGAGGATGCGCTTGAAAAGGTTCCATGCTAGTTTAGGGTCGTGGATGTTCTTGAGGAGAGTTCTGGTGAGCTTTGTTGTTGGGTCCATCGAATTTTCGCCAGTACTAGTCGGAGGTTTTGGTTCTTGTGTCGTCGGTCTGTCTTGGTGAGTCCAAAACCTTCTAAATGCACCGGTGGCCACGGATCAGAAGAATTCCAGGGAACGAACAAAATCCATCTTTCTTCCTCTTCCTCGTGCAATCGTTCATTTCAGGTCCTTGGATTTACACTCCATTCCTCCATGATTAACGCTCAAAAGT
>JANQBM010000221.1:41801608-41824990 GCA_025594535.1 Erythroxylum domingense
AACTTCTTATGATTTGACTTCCCTTTTGTTTTTTTAAGACCGAACAAGAGCCTTGAAGTAATTAGTAAAATTTACTTTAGTGTGACAAAAAGGTTACAGATTTGAATTATGGAAACAGTCTTTTGTAAAAAAATAAGAAAAAGACTGCTTGTGCAATGGGTATGTTAATTTTAAGTATGAGTCTTGGAACATCTAGTAAAATTGTTCCTTTGTAGCCATAAGGTCACATGTGCGTATATTATAATTTTTTTGAGACACTCGCAAAGCAGAGAGCGTTATGTACTGAAAATATTAACGTTTGTTTTCTTTTTAAGATTGACAGATGACTCCGAGCTTAAAATTCTTTTTATTTATGTTATTTTGTTATACTTAGTAAAATGATATTGCTTTAATTATTGAAGTTAACTAATTTAGTAAAATTCAAATTCGGTGTGTTTGATCTATTGAGTAAAAGTCATTTTGTTAAACTTAACAAAAATAACATTCTTTTGATTAATCGATTAGAGTCATACTTTTTGTTGAACTTAGTATAAATAATATAGTTTTAATTAATCAATTAAATTCATTTTTGGATTAAGTTGAATCATAAATTTTAAATTCAATTTAAATATTAATTTTTTTAAATTTAAACTCAACTCAGATTTCGATCAAAAATAAATTTTATTTGATTAATTAAGATTATCCCAACTCAGCTCGAACTACCTTATGTTCGTTTAATTTGATTTGACCTGAATTTATTAGAAGTCAACAAAATTGACTTAATTTGATGGAGTTTTGAGCTAAACTTAAGATTCTTTTTAATTTTCGACTTTGAATTGATCTCGAGCTCGACTTTTTAGGTTTGACTTGGATAAATCCCACAATCTTTAAATTAATTTATTTTAAATTAAACGAAATAATTTCAAAATTAAATAATTATTTAAAACTAAGATTTTAAGAAATTTCAAACTTATCCCAAGCCTGATCGGGCTTGTATCGAACTCGAACTTATACACTTATTTTTTCTTACTCAAACTCGACCTCATTCGCTACTCAAATTCAAACTTGAGATGTATGTCTCAAACCTATTCAAGCCCCTCAACTCAAACTTACGGGACAGTTGATTCAAATAGAGTAATGATAATAAAAATAAGAATGAATATAATAAGAAATAAAAATGGATATAATTATTATAAATATGATGGTTGATTGCAACAAAAGAATAATTATCATTACCATAGTAGTTGGTTTGTTAAAAATATTAAGAAATAAAAATTTGTTAAAATTTTGTTTTATATTAAATTTTAATATAATATAACTAATTATATTTAATTGATAAAAAGAGAAAAATATAATTAATTAATTACTATTATTTTAATATTATTTAAATTAATTAATATTAATTAAATTAATTATATTGTAATATTATTTTAATTAATTATATTTTAATTAATTAATTAATCATATTGTAACATTATTTTAATTAATTATATTATAATTAAGTAATTAATTATATTTTAATTACTAAAAAGATTAAAAAAAAGAAGATGGGAGTGTTACAGTTGTCAACAACCACTATCATGCCTTAACACTGGGCCCCTTACTCAGAAATAGTTTTTATTCTTCTGATGTTTGGGAATTATCGAGTAATCTCCAAAAGTCTATATCAAAATATTGTCCCTACAATCAACCAATTACATGTTATTAATTTCTTACCGATTGAACCCTTCTCCAACTTATCAATCAAGCATCCCCATCAAACTCATACACCTATTTTTTCTGACCTGAGCTTGACCTAACCCACGGCTCGACTTGGGCTGGAACTACTAACCCACTGCCACCTTTACTCGCAATCTTGTGATGTATTCTTTATATTCCAAATTGCACATCAATAAAGACTGGGCCTTTGATGTCATTTGGGCTCACTCTCTTTCGTAGAGCAGCAGGTGAGAGAATATGATGATGCGCAAATCACAGGTAAAGGAACTTGCTTTTAAACTACTTCAAAAACAATTGGATGATAATGCTAACAATAATAAGTTGACTGAAACCTTCTCTTCTCGACGAGCGAAGATCATGTGCATTGGAGTGTTTCTATGGCAAGCTCACCCTCTTTACTCTTTCCTCTTATTCCTCAACAGGGACGAATTCCATAGCCGGTACCATCTGTTTGTTCATTAAATCGCATGTCATGAAGTAGTAGTTTGTAGTAGTGGCAGTAAGTTGTATAATAGCGATTGATTGATTGGTTCTTCATGTTTGGGTGATTCTTTGAAGGCCAACAAAGTCTCTCGCTTGGTGGGGAGAAGATGGGCAGATTCTGGGTGGGAAAGATGAGGATGCAGGCGGCACTTGGTTGGCTTGTGACAGAAGCGGCAAGATTGCTTTCATCACCAATTTCCGAGAAGTCAACAAGATCCCTCTTGCTAAGACCAGAGGAGACCTTCCTGTTCGATTCTTGCAGGTAATGACCGTTCTCAGTTCTTATCATCATAATTCTTGAGGAAGAACCTGTTAGGCCAAATTAACAAACCCACCAATCGAACAAGATGTTGTAAGAAGCGTAAAATGAGCTAGCTAATTCCAGAAAGGCGATGCAGAACTTGGGATGACGTTTTAATGGTTCTGGAAGTGCCTGTAGATAGCAGTAAACCTTTTGAACATGCTGCTTTTTTGACTTGTCAGTACAGGAAGAAGTGTCATTGATCTTAAACTCCTGAATATTTCTCAGGATTTCTGGTCTGTTTGCTGTAAACATAGTAGATAAACAATCGCGACACAGAACTTCCCCGTGCTCTCTTCTGATCGGGATATCCTCTATTTTGCCCAAATCTTCTTTCAGAAAAGTCTTTTTTAGTTTGGAACACTTCGACATAATGTAAGCATATGCTTGCAGAGCAACAAGAGTCCCAAGGAATTCGCAGAAGATATTGTGAAAGACGTGAATCAATACAACGGATTTAACCTCGTATTGGTTGACATATGCTCCGGATCCATGGTTTACATAACGAATAGGCCAAACTCAAACTGCCCTGTTGTCAAGGAAGTCTCTCCTGGGATGCATGTTCTAGCAAATGCTAGCCTAGACTCTCCATGGCCGAAGGTAACCAGTAATTGTTTATAAGTTGGCAAATGAAGATCGTGAATAAAATTGGATTCTTTTTCTCCAGAGTGAACGATTAGGCCATAGTTTCAAATGTCAACTGGATGAACATGGTGAAGCAGAACTTCCCCTAAAGGAGACGGTTGAAACCCTCATGACAAATACAGTGAAAGACGAAGAGAACTTGCTGCCTCATATTTATCCTGTTGAGAGGGAAATCCCAGCAAGTTCCATCTTCGTTGATACAGATACCCCCCTTGTACAGTCCTATCTTCTGTGTGCATTCTTCAAGTTCTCCCCTTTATGCTGATGTTAACATCTTAAAAATGTATTCGATACTGTAGGGGAGGTATGGAACCACAAGTACTTCTGTTCTGTCGGTGAAGTTGAATGGAGAGGTAGTGTTTTATCAAAAGTATCTTGTAGAGGAACAGTGGAAAGAGACTTCAGTGACATTCCAAATAGAGAACATGAAGTGCAGTGGAGAAACTGTATTGATCCAGTCACCTCTGTTCGAATAAGTGTCCTCTTGTTCTTTAATGAAGTCCTGAACATATGAAGATGATAAAGTTTGGTTTTTCTCAATCTCACTTATCTTTAACACGTGAGATGAAGTGTGAAGATTTTCGTGTTTTCGTGTTTCAAACATCCTGGAATGCAGATACTAAAGAATATTGTTTCTTTTTATGCCGTAGAATGAATCCACACAACAATCTGCACTATCTGCTTTATATGTCTAAACTATTTTTCACCATATTACTGAAAGAAAATAAAAGAGTCAAGAGCATAGAATCTGACTTAGCTGTCCAAATATCTATTCTTTTTGATCCCTTCTTTCAGTCCATGGTATTAGGACCAGCGGAGGCCTTGAGAACAAGACTCCATATCCACTGCATCAAGAGCTTACTGCCTCTTCTTCCCATACAAATTAAAGCTTACTTTGTAAAGCTCCTGCCTTCCTTATCCTTCATTACCTGTCCTGTGTACCCACCGCCCTCTCCTGTTCCGTACGGTCCTTGACCCCGCTCCTTTTTCTGATCAAGAAATCTTCCCAACAATCGACATGGATTCTGCCTTCTGGACTGTTGATTTTGCCTTTTTTTCTCCCCCGGCAGAAGCTCCGTTTCTTCTATGAAATATAAAACATGACATCTCATATACATACATATACCAGAAAAAGAAGAATATTTGGGCAACTTGTCTCAATAGTAGCAATTGGAAGGTCACTACAGGTTGCTTTTCCTTGTGTGAATCCTAAGGAATTTGTAAGTCATCCACCTATGCCTACCCGTCTTGCGTTTACTGCTGTATTGGGAGTTACTCCACGTATTGCTTGATGTAAAAAGTAGAACAGTACAGAGCATAAAATGTAAGTGAGAATTCTGCTTGATATGTCATTGAAAATTTCTTCAATGATACAAGGTCAGTTACAGTGCAGGTAATCACCCGCCAATCAATGAAAGAAAGAATGAAGAAATCAAACGGTACAAAAGAAACAACAGATATTCAAAATTGGTGTGTTCAACCTCGGAACAAACTATACCTCCACTGAGAAAATCTCCAGTAGTGCATTCCAAGTGCCTGAAACAGCAAGAACAAGACCTAAAGCTACAATACCAACATCAGAAGACCAGAGCATCCAACCCATCTCTTCCTTGAAGGTGAGAACGTGGAAAAAAGCTGGCAGAACAAACCCCAGTCCACAACACACACTGCTTCCCACCAGAGATAAGAAATCTGCAAAATTTGGTACCAACAAACCCACCAAACTCACTACCAAAACCGATAACCATCTTAGCCACACACAGTAGCTGCCACCCCAGAACCTTCTCTCCACAATCTCGTAAACTGGGTTCATCATCAATGGGAATGTGAAGAAGAGATTGGCACAAAGAGCTAACTGAACCAAAGTGGTGACTAGTCCGGAACCCAGATTAGCAGTGATGATATCTCGAGTTTGTTCCCCAAATGCCAAGTAACCCAATGCTCCGAAGCCTCCATACATGAAAGTTATGAAGAGCATTGTGGAAGCTAAGGTTCCTGCAAACTTATGCTTGTCCTTCATCTCAGACTCGATGGGCAAAACCATACCGATACCTTCAAACGCATAAACGGCCACACCCATCCCGTAGAAGAAGGTGGATAAGCTGCCAAAGGCCCTGACTTGGGGCCTGTTCTTGAAGATTAACGATACGTCATCAACAAGCACAACAGCCATAGCAGCAAGATCGACGACGTCAGCGAATATGCTCAGAGGAGCCAATTGGGTCAAGGAGCGAATAGAATTCAAGGCCAGCTGAAAGGGAAAGCAACCCGAAATGTAGAAGGTTTTAGGAGAGAAAAGGGAGAAAGATGAAGAAGAAGAATGATTGAAAATATCGGAGAGAGTATCGGCGATGAAAATGAGATAGCCCACGCAAAAACCAGCTTGAGACAAAACAACCAAGAGGTCGACGAGGAATCTACCGAAAGAGCCACAAACGGCGAAGCCGAGATCGCCGAAGGAATGAATGGTTTTAAGGGAGCGGAGGTGGAGCTTGCGACGGGTGTAGACCAAGAGCATCATAGAGTAGAGAGATAAGAATGAGACAGAGAAGAGAATGAGCAGGCCCATGAACCATCCGGTGCGCTTGAACGAGTAAGGGAGACCGAGGACGCCGGCGCCAACAATGGCAATGAAGAAGTTGGCGAAGGTCTTGGATTGGGAGGAGAGGGGATTCGGTGAAGAATTTCCCAAAAGAGGAGTTTCCGTTTCAGTTTCCGTGTTCGTGTTCGTGGCCGTGGCCGTGTCCGTGTCATCTCTTAGTGGTGGCGATGGTGGAGGTGGAAGCGCCTTAGAGGACGAAGACAGTGATTGTTGTATCGTTTTGGATTCAAATCCCATTTTCTTCTTCTTCTTCTGAAACTTTAGGAGGAGCTTGATCGAAGAAGAAGAAGACGACCCGACTTAGTAGGATATTAATGTTTTCTTTTAATTTTTTACAAAAAGAGGAGACAAATTAGTTATTTTCAAATCAAAGTAAAACGACACCGCATGTTTCCTTACGTCGGATAAAGAGACTATGTAGCGTTGTTCCTCACGTAGTCTAAGGAAACGACGTCGCTTTTTCTGTAAGAAACATAAGAGCGTCGTTAACTTCTCAGAGAAGAGGAAGAAGTAGAAGAAGAAGAAGAAAGAATGGGGATGAAATTGGGGTGCGATTTCAGATTCCTTCTTCTACCTGCGGCACTTGTTTTCATTTACATCCAGGTTTCTTTCTCTATTTCCTTCTTCTTTCCTCTCAAATTCACAGTCTGATCCATGATTTCTTATGCTATGTATGTATCCATGTATGATTCTTTCTCTGTGCTTTGAATTTCAGATGCGGCTTTTCGCTACTCAATCTGAGTACGCCGATCGTCTTGCTTCTGCTGTATGTCCTGTCCAGTCAACTCTTCTTTTTTTCTTAATTCTTCAACTTGAATAATGATCTCTTCTCTATTGCTTGTTTTGTGCAGGTTGAATCTGAGAACCATTGCTCAAGTCAACTCCGATTGCTCATCGATCAAATCAGTGCCCAGCAGGGACGTATCCTTGCCCTTGAAGGTCTGGGTCACACCCACCCTTTATTTCTTACTTTCTCTCGTTCAGCAGAATATTAAACTAAACTTTACCCTATTTTGTTGAATTCTAGAGGAGACGAAACTTCGAAATGAAGAGTGCTCCCAGCTCAGGTCTCGTCTTCAACATCTCGAAAGTATGTATCTTTTCTTTTTCTTTTTCTTTTCACTCCTCACTAATCTTTGTCTTGTGTGATTGTGATTGTGATTATAATTTTTTTGTAATTTGAGGGAGATGAGGCTTTCATTCGTATAGTGTTCTTTTTCTCTTAGTTTCAAGTTGGCTATCTTCCTTTTTGTTTTTTGGTTCCCGTATTGCTTTCCACATATATCTGTGTAGGCTTAGCAATTCTCTCTTTCACGACCTTTCAGGAAAGGGCATTCAGAAGTTGGTTGAAAATGTACAGGTATAGTTAGTTTTTCAAGGGGCTAGCTTTGTTTCTTTATCGGCAACTATAGCTTTCTGCTATTTTTGTCATAGTTGTGATCCATCTTACAGACCCCAGTGGCAGCAGTTGTGATCATGGCATGCAATCGTGCTGATTACTTAGAGAGGACCATCAACTCGATTTTAAAGTATGTTTGTCGATTAGAGTTTTAGTTCTTACTGTATTTAACTCAGATTTACATATTTAGCAATTCAGATTAATTGATTTACAGGTATCAAAGCTCTGTTGCTTCAAAATTCCCCCTTTTTGTTTCTCAGGCATGTCCTTTCCTTTCTACCTCAGTTCTCTAAGAAACTATGCACATCTTTTCCCCCAAAGTCATATCATAATTGCAATAAATTTAGGATTTAGGTTCGTTTTCCCAGCAACTTGATGGATTTTTCCTTTTTAACTTTCAGGATGGATCACACCCAGGTGTTAAAAGCAAGGCAATGAGCTATGACCAGCTAATGTACATTCAGGTAGTTCCTCTGTAGACTTGTGGACTTTATTTGTTCAAGTTTTCTTGGTTCGTCACTATGTACTTTACACACATTGTTCAGTTCGATGGTGCTGTTCCTGAGGATCTTATTCCATCATTTTTTGGGATAAGAATAAAAGCAACTGACGGTTGAATTGAGAATTTGCATTCACTAGATCTGTCTTGTAATTGCAGCACTTGGATTCTGAACCTGTACAAACAGAGAGACCGGGGGAGTTGATTGCATACTACAAGATTGCACGTAGGGAATATTTTCTCCTTCTTCAATGCTTGTTACAAAGTTGATCATCTTAAAGTGGCTGCATTATGTAGGGCATTACAAATGGGCATTGGATAAATTGTTCTACAAGCACAATTTCAACCGTATAATCATACTTGAAGGTGGATTTTCTTCTTGTGAATATCCCATTCACTATTCAAGATGCTATTTCTGATGTCCTGCTTCTAATGCAGATGATATGGAGATCGCCCCTGATTTTTTTGATTACTTTGAGGCTGCAGCAGCTCTACTTGACAGGGATAAGTACGTATTTTGCATGAAGCTCAATGCATTTTCAACTTGGCTCATTGATAGATTTTGTTTATGTTAATTCTGAAATTTGGAACCAATTTGCTTTCATTTTTGTAGCTCCATTATGGCTGTTTCATCCTGGAATGACAATGGACAAAAGCAATTTGTGCATGATCCTTGTAAGTTCCACCGAGTTGATTTCCATTCATTACTATTTCCAAAGTTCTGGTCACTTCTTTTGTGTATCTTTGCATTTGTACATGATGGTCATGTTGTAAAGGAAATTTTTTTTTGCTTGTTGTCAATTTATGAATGAAATTTTTTTTAACCATTACAATAAAGCTCTCATGCTTGATATTTTGGCATTTTTATGATTTGAGTCATGCTACAGTTCTATTTCAGTACATCTTCATTTCACTTAGACTATTCTTCCAGATATGTTTTTTTTTAATTTCTCTTTCTCCACCTTCCTGCACTTGATGTTATAATGTATTTTAAGTGACAAGATTTTGAAGATAATTTCAAACAGACAACTGAGTTCCTTCCGCCCTATTATTCTCTGACTTATGTCCTCTGCTGCAGATGCACTTTATCGGTCAGATTTTTTTCCTGGACTTGGGTGGATGCTGACTAAATCTATATGGGATGAGCTATCCCCTAAGTGGCCCAAAGCATATCCTTTTTGGTTTGATGTGTACAGTTCTGTATGCTAGATTTGTCAGATTGATTTCATGCTATGCTCTTAAACAATTTCCTTTACAAAACCATCACTTACTGGGATGACTGGTTGAGGTTAAAAGAAAATCACAAAGGTCGTCAGTTTATTCGTCCAGAAGTGTGCAGAACATATAACTTTGGTGAGCATGTATGTTTTTCTACACTCTCGACTTTTGTGTTGCTTTTCTTTTTCCTTTTTTTGTGGGTTAATCAGAGACGTTGTTCCCTAACATTGTTGCATGCTTATATACCTAAGCCATTGATTGGAAATGACAAGAACTACAAATGCTCGAGTCCCACTCCTAGGCATATTAGCTTTTGCACTAGTTCTTTATTCCCTGAAATAGAACTAACAACTAAACTGAATGATTACTCTAAACTGAGGGTTCCTGCAAAAAGTGGCTTTATATGTAACATTAATAAGATTACTTTCTCCCACTGTGATGACTGGAATTTAATCACAGGGTTCTAGTTTGGGGCAGTTCTTCAAACAATACCTTGAGCCTATTAAGCTGAATGACATTCAGGTAATACCAGTTCCTATTCTATATTATTCTCTTTAAATTGAGCTCTCTTAATGTTATTGAATTTTTTATTCTGCTTTTACCTTTTGTTCTTAAAGGTTGACTGGAAATCAATGGACTTGAGTTACTTGACAAAGGTAATAAAAACTACAAGTCTGTTGAAGGTGCTGTGTTTCTTGACTTGGTCAATAAGTTGGTGGTGTTTACTTTAGGATGAATACCCTGGGCATTTTGCTGAAATGGTGAAAATGGCTAAACCAATCCATGGTAAAGATGCTGTTCTCAAGGCTTACAATACGGGAGGAGATGTTCGAATTCAATACAAAGACCAGCCAGACTTTGAACGAATTGCAGGTCAATTTGGTATTTTCCGGGAATGGAAGGTAGTTGACTCTGACCTTAGTCACCCTGTTATACTATCAGATATTCATTTTGTTAAACTAAATATCTCTCCGACCGCTTGATGGGTTTGGCTTCTTCTTTAGTCATCCAAAACATGGATATTATTATAGATATTGCCTCATTACGTATGCCCATGATTCTCTAACTGGATCACAATCTAGTGAACTACAGATTAGATGCTATAAGAGCATGAAAGCATTAGACTTGAGTCCATATTATTTCAGTGAATTTGCCTGCAGGACTTTTTATATGATGGACCATTGGACATGCGGCGATATCATTTTCATCCATGCATACGTTGTACCAATTTGGGTGCATTAAAATTTTTTCGTATCCTACTTTTTCACCGGTAATAAAAGACCTAAGGCTTAAATGTGGATGTTGCACATTTATATTAGAATATGCACCTTCACAGGTGTACATGCGTGTAGTTAAACCCCTATCACGTGCATGAAAATGCTCTATACTGCTTTCCTGGAGCTAGTTTTCCCTTAAACCCATCTTACTTTTTCTAAGTTGAATGTCCTTTGTTTTAATATTTTTTAAAAACTTTTGCTAGGATGGAATACCAAGGACAGCATATAAGGGGGTTGTTGTTTTTCGACATCAAACATCAAGGCGTATATTTCTTTTTGGTCCAGAATCTCTAAGGCAGCTTGGGATTGCGGATGCTTGATCACTTATGCAAGAATATAAAATGTCAAAATGGTTGCGGCATTTCTTGGTATAGAAGATAGTCTTGTAAACATTATTGAGGTTTCTATGTTAAAAAGAGAAGAGTTTATATGATTCACGGAAAATGGATGCATGGAGGGAGAGACAATATTGAGATGAAACAGAATTGTTTAATTAATCGGTGGGGTTATGGGCAACACGAGTTTATACGAAATGGATGGATAAAGCAATCAGCTTATAAATGTGATTTTGTTTTGGTGCCCATACGGTTGAGTTAACGGGGGAGAGGACTCGTTTACATGTAATTTGTACCCTCTTTAGTTAGATGATAGCCGTACTTTTGTCTTCACCTTTTTATTTTTTTCAATTTTCTTGTACTGATGGATGGTAATACTGAGGTGCAACTGCAACACTAGTTTCGGGGTGTAATGACTAATGACACGCAGCCTGGGCGTGGTTCCAGAGTCTGTTCCGACTATCATTATTTGGATTTGTTACCACCCCATTTATGACAGTGATATTCTGAAGAGTTTTAACACAGAGAATGTTGTTCAGTGGAAAGTGTGATGTTAGGCAACATTTTGTGAAGGTAATGATGAAAATTCTGGAAAGCAATGACTGTTCTTCTAGTGCTTAGGAATTTGGCTGGTGAGTGGAGATGATATTTTTAAGTTGAAGTGGATTTGTCACTGTATAATAATTCAATTTGTTTTAGATGTATAGAGTGGGAATATGTTATGATAACGATGGAGAATACTAGCATCCGAAGCACAGCACTCACACATACAGCAATTTATTGAGTAGGAATAGCATCAGATCCTTTGGGAATATTATATACGGATCTTTCTGCTTCTGGCATTGCTTTATAATCAATGTGTCTGGCCTAGTTGCTTCAAGTCCTACCACTCATCCTCAAACGCTCTCATATCCAAAATTTAAAATGTAAAGATTTGTAAATTTCGTAAGTAATGAATTTAATTTAAGGAATGTTTTCATTTTACAATGTAATGAATTTGGTTTGAGGAACGTTTACAAGTTTTAACACGTTCTTGCACTTCAATTGGAGTCTTATTCAATTGAAAGGGACTTGACAAAGTAAATTGGGCGAACTACCATATCAGGTTTTACATCAAATCTTCTATTTTAATTATTTTGTTTCATTAAATTTTATTTATATATTTATAAAAGGTCTGTATAAATGTTTTAATAAAATATGACATTATTATTATTGTTCTCTATACGTGAAACTGCACAAAAGAATGTCGGAGACATGTTACCAACCTGTTGCCTAGGTTGGTATGTTCCTTTACTGTTTGAAGCCAAATATACATGTGTAATGAAATATGCACATGTATAATGAAATATGCACATGTATATGTAAGTAGTCAACACAGGCCATTACTATCTCCATCACAGGACCAGAGCTTTACCCGCACACGTCACGAGTATCCATTAAAAGTTTTTATCTTTTAGTGTACTTATTGCAGGTCTTCCCTTCCCCCCGGTAATGCTAGTACTCACTGCTTTTTGTCCGATTTTGTTTTGTGCTTTATCTCATTAGTGTCGTTGTTGAAGAGTGAGAACCACAAAAAAGAAAAAAAAGAAGTCTGTGGTTTCTGGCTCTTATGCCCTTCACATTGCTTTGGGTGGAAGCCCAACTTAGCAATTTGTTTCCTTTCTCTACCTTCAAGTCTAAAATAATGGAAGCTACTGTTTTTTGGGAATAAAGTTCTTGTAAGTATTTTTCTGTTCTGTTAAATTTTCTTTTATACCTAGTCCTTGTTTCTTTTCGTTTTTTTATCATAAGATTCTCTGTGTATTACTGAATCTTTCTTTCTTCCCTTTTAAGGTAGCTTGATTAGCTTTCTTTTTTTTTTTTTTGGTTTTATTTTCTGTCACTGATTCGTTTAGGTGAGTGAATTCTGTTCAATATAACACCGTCAAATCATCTGAAGTTCTTTGCTTTCTGGCCATGTATGGATGTATAGATATGTATCTAGTGAGCAGAATTTTTATTTTCTTTTTTTCTTTGGCTAGAGGTATATTTTATGCTATTTGCTGCTCTTGGTCTTTCTTCTTCTTGTGTAATCATGTTCTTTCTTCGAATCACTTGGTTGCAAACTGAAAGTTCTTTTCGATGGTCTCCATTTTTTTTTTCTTTTTGAGCTAACTCTGTTTGCTTCGAAATGGATTCTGAATAGGTAGTCCACTTTTCTCATCCTTTGATGTTATTGTTGGTTTTTTTCGTTTTTCAGGAGCATTAGTTATTGGCTGTGTGATTTGTGATGCTTGAAAAGCCATAAATAGATACCACCATGAATCTTGTCTGGGAAGTGTTGATCTTGCTTTTCTGCATTAGTCCCTTCTCTTTAGCAGCTCAAGGCCCCCAAACTTTGAATCTTGGGGCTATTTTCGTTTTCAACACTATTAATGGAAGAGTCTCAAAAATTGCTATGAAGGCTGCTGAAGACGATATAAATGCTGATCCCAGTATTCTTGGGGGAAGGAAATTGGCCATATCCATGCACGACTCCAACTTCAGTGGATTTCTTGGCATCATGGGAGGTTTGTCTCTTTCACGCATACTGTAATTTGACTTAAGGTATTCTTGTTCTGTTTCTTTCATGTCCTGTGCCTTTTTGGCAGAGAGTCTGTTTTTCTTGTAACTGAAAGCAAGATATCATACTTGTTTCAGCTTTGCAGTTCATGGAGACGGATACGGTGGCCATTATCGGTCCACAAAGTTCTGTAATGGCGCATGTAGTTTCACACTTAGCTAATGAACTCCATGTCCCTCTACTGTCATTTACAGCTTTAGACCCCACCCTATCTCCACTCCAATACCCCTATTTCATTCAAACAGCTCCAAATGATCTTTTCCAGATGACTGCCATCGCAGAGATGATTAGTTATTTTGGTTGGGCAGAGGTTATTGCACTTTTCAGTGATGATGACCAGTTTCGAAATGGTATGACAACATTAGGTGATCAACTTGCAGAGAGACGCTGCAGAATTTCTTATAAAGCGGCACTTCCACCAGACCCTAAAGCAAATCGCAGTGATATTCAAAATGCATTAGTTAAGGTTTTGAAGTTGGAATCTCGAGTAATTGTTGTGAACACTTACTCCAAAACAGGTCTCCTGGTTTTTGAAGTGGCCCAAAGCCTTGGCATGATGGACAAAGGGTTTGTTTGGATAGCCACTACTTGGTTGTCTACTGTCCTAGATTCATATAAAATGCTCCCTCCAAATACCTTTAACTCAATCCAGGGAGTTCTTACACTTCGTCCGCATGTACCAGATTCAAACAGGAAAAGGGATTTCGAGTCTCGATGGGATCATCTGAGCAATGGTTCCATTGGGTTGAATCCTTATGGCTTATATGCATATGATACTGTTTGGATGATTGCTCGTGCTTTGAGATTGTTTTTAGATCATGGCAACACCATTTCTTTTTCTAACGATTCAAAATTACATGGTGTGGGAGGGGGGATACTAAATCTTGAAACACTGAGCATTTTTGATGGGGGAAAACAACTTCTTGACAACATATTGAAGACCAACATGACAGGTCTTACAGGGCATCTTCAATTTAATCAGGACAGGTCCATCTTATATCCTGCTTTTGACATCATAAATGTGATCAAGACTGGGTTTCCACTGATTGGATACTGGTCTAACTATTCTGGACTATCTTTTGTGCCCCCAGAGACACTTTATGGGAAACCACCTAACCGTTCTAGTTCAAGTCAGCATCTGCACGGTGTGGTATGGCCTGGAGGAAACATGTCAAAACCTCGCGGATGGGTGTTTCCTGACAATGGAAGGCGATTAAGAGTTGGAATTCCTAACCGAGCTAGTTATCGAAATTTGGTTTCAACAGTCAATGGTAGTGTTCAAGGATATTGCATAGATGTTTTCTTAGCTGCCATAAAATTGCTTCCCTATGCAGTTCCATACAATTTCACTCCTTTTGGAGATGGTCATAAGAATCCAAACTATGATGGACTTGTAAATCAGATTGTATCTGACGTGAGTACAATTTAACTCAAGCTAACAGTGATACCAACATGTTTCGTGTTCAGTTCTAATAATCCTGTTAACTTGATCTTACAGGCCTTTGATGCTGTTGTGGGTGACATTGCAATTATCACAAACCGGACAAAGTTTGTGGATTTCACTCAGCCATATATAGAGTCAGGGCTAGTTGTGGTGGCTCCAGTCAAGAAACTGAATTCAAGTGCTTGGGCATTTCTGCGGCCATTTACTCCGTTAATGTGGGCTGTTACAGCCATTTTCTTCCTTGTAGTAGGAACTGTAGTGTGGATTCTTGAACATAGAATCAATGATGAGTTTCGTGGCCCACCAAAGAAGCAATTTGTTACTGTCCTGTGGTGAGTAAAATGAGGTGAAATTACATAACTATTGCAAAATGAAGCAGTAGCAGTTCTCTTAGATTTTGCTTATCGAAATCCATTCTTAGCTTTACAAATTTATAGCTTCTGTAGCATATCAGATCACCAATATCTGGACTACGGCATGTTCAGAAATGGTTAATCTTCTCAATTTTAGGTTGTATTAATTGATGGAACACACATTTACTTTTAGTTCTGTCTTGTTTCTTCCAGATTTTCTCATGCATTCTGTTCTTCTCACCTCTTTTGACTCCTTTTTATGACATCTCTCGTTTCTTGCAGGTTTAGTTTCTCTACCATGTTTTTTGCTCATAGTAAGTAACGTTATGTTTCAATTTAAGTAGAGCAACTTATTGGGAATGTCACTAACCTAGATGTGATTCTAACTCTATATATACTTGATTTCAGGAGAAAATACAGTTAGCACACTTGGTCGCCTAGTCCTGATAATCTGGCTTTTTGTAGTCCTGATAGTGAACTCAAGCTATACTGCAAGTCTAACATCCATCCTCACAGTACAACAGTTATCCTCACCCATCAAAGGAATTGATACCTTGATAACTAGCAATCAACGTGTTGGATTCCAAGTAGGGTCTTTTGCTGAAAATTATATGATTAATGAGCTTAATATTGCTAAAAGCAGACTTGTTGCTCTTGGATCACCTGAAGAATATGCTGAAGCTCTTGCTAATGGAACAGTGGCTGCAGTGGTTGATGAAAAAACTTATGTTGACTTTTTTCTATCGAATCGATGCGATTTCTCAATTCGAGGTCAAGAGTTCACGAAAAGTGGATGGGGATTTGTAAGTATCTTAGATTCTTTTGCAACTATGTGTGAGCAGCCTATAGGAAGTGATATTTTCATAACAATTTGTTCTGCACTCACTCTTCTTGATTTGTACATTCCTTTAGGCCTTCCCAAGAGATTCTCCTTTATCCATAGACATGTCAACGGCCATTCTTACGTTGTCTGAGAACGGTGAACTTCAAAAGATTCATGAGAAGTGGCTAGTAAAAGAAACCTGCAATTCTGAGGGTTCCAATTCAGGTTCTGAACAACTTCAGTTACAAAGCTTCTGGGGTCTGTTCCTCATATGTGGGATTGCATGTTTTCTTGCCCTCCTTTTGTACTTCTGTAAGATGTTCAGACAATTCAACCGCTATTACCCTGAAGAGTCTGATCCTAGTATCCCGAGCAGCAGCAACTCGCGTTCAAGACGGCTTCAAACGTTCTTGTCATTCGTTGATGAAAAGGCGGAGGTGTCAAAGAATAGGTCAAAAAGAAAGCGTAGCCAGGAGTTGAATGGTTATATGAAAGATGATTACTCCATTGACGGATCTGAGAGAATACAAAGGGATGTTTCTCCTACTTAGTGATTGCCATGTGCAAATTAGCAACAGTTTATGTAGCTTAATTTTAATACGGATGAACCCATTTTCATGTAACTTTCGCCATTAATACATACATCTTGAGACCTGCAATTTTTTCTTCTCTAGCTTAAAATGAGAACATTAGTTTGCATCCTTCAGGCAAAGGATCATTGAAATTTCCAATCAAAACTTAAATCCAGTTCTGGTGCATTCTCTACCAACAGTATTTGAGCATGATATGAATATTACAGGGCAAGAACGTTTATGTCAGAGGAAACTTGAAGTCTGTAAAAAATCAAAACAAAAGATGAGGGGAAACTTTTCCTTCTCTACAAAATAAACTTCCTATTTCTCATCACCTAAAATGAAACCCATGCTGGAGCCAAGAATAAGTAAAAGGGCTGCTAAAAAAACTCTTCAACGATCCATCGGGAACCAGATTCACTCGTCCTTGGCAGCTTCAGCATGTTGTGCACCAACCGCAAAGAACTCCGTAATCACTTCGAGGGGCATGCCTTTCGTTTCAGGAATTTTCACGTAGATGAAGGCCAGCGAAATGATGCAGACTATTGCATACAAACCAAAAACACCAGCAAGACCAATCGATTTGAGCATCACAGGCAGTGTATAGGTAACAATGATGTCACAAATCCAGAATGTAAGGGCACATATAGCAATGCAGAGTCCACGAACGCGGGTGGGGAAGATCTCTGCACAGAGTATGTTTGGGATTGGACCAAATCCCATAACAAAGAAACAGAAATAGGCTATAACACTGATGGTTGAGATTATTGCATTTGCTATGTTTCCCAGATTTACTAAACTTCCAAAAACTAGGATGACAAGAGATAATATCAACACAGGGATCGTGCTCAACAGCAAACTCCTGCCAACAACAAAACAATAAGAATTGGAAACCAAAAATATAGGTGTAACTTATAGAGAACTAGGCATCAACCTGCTACCCAAGTAACTCTTCTATAATGTGTGGAGACCATTTATGGGGAAAAGAAATAATTGAAATACCTTCTCCCAGAGATATCCATAAGCCTCATGGCAACAGCTATAGATGGAAGCATCAACAAAGTTGTGATGGCACTGATCAGCAAAGATGCAGAGGCTGAACTAAGACCCATGTTTGACAGAAGAACACCAACTCCAGCCTCCTCAAGAATTTGAGGGGTATAGTAGAGGACTCCATTTATGCCAGAGAACTACACATACAAGTAAATACTTAAGAGGTAAGATCACGACACAGCAGAGAAAAAAAGTAACTTTAGGAATTAGGCCAAGGTATGGGCAAAGAATGGCAGGAATACAGATACATTAAGAAAAAGTTCAAACCAGTGGATTAGATTATGAAGTAATTTGTTACCTGTTGCAGAATTTGAAGTCCAACTCCAACAACCAAAGCACGCTTGACCCCTGGTTCAAGTATGTCTCTCCAGCTTGGTCCTTTAGCTGCAGTTTCAGATGGATGAACCATAGCTGGTCCAACCGGGTGCTGCTTCAAGAGCTCCTTGGAATAAAGCGCTGGCTGACTAACCAAAGCAGCAGCTTGCACAAAGTCACCTTCTGCAGGAACATCACGACCAGGCAGAGAAACTAGAGATCCACGCAGAGAACTGGTAACACCATCTTCATGCAAATAAATTCTCTTAAATCCTCCTTCCTTCTTTCCATCTTCACCTTCTCTTTCAGTCCATTTCCATGCCAGCTGCCAACCACCTCCAATGCCTGTGCTCCCAACTGGCTCTCCAGCATTACCTTGCATTAGACTGCCATGTCTCATGCTTGAAAGGCTTCCATGTACAGGTGCAGGCATATCCTTTTCCATACTTGTTGTTTGACGCGAGATCAAAGGACTATGCAGATTGTCATCAGAATCACCACCAGCATCTGATGGATAGCCATCCCCCTCTCTAGATTGGCTCTCTTCATCCCAATCCTCATTCCTTTGTTGGTTTCCTCCCACACTGAACATGCTGCCAAAGTGTGGAAAAAGCATGCTTCTCATGCTTCCAGTTTCAGGAAGCTTCTCATGAACACTACCAAAAAGTGTGACAAGAGGATCCACAAAAGATGAAGTCTGATTTGCTATGCTTCCACGTCGAGATGCAAGACCAAGAGTGCTTTGTCCAGTGACGGGTCTGGCGACCCAGCTGAGACCTTCTTCAGGCCCATACAACTTGATTTGATCTTTTTCAGACGATATTTCATGGTCACCAGTAATGTCATTGGCAGGGCCAATTATGTACTCCTCTATCGATGTTTCACCTCCAACTCCCAGTCCCTCAACCAGAAGGGCCATCTCACCTGTTTTCCTGAACAAAATCAGTACCATCCAGACAATGATGTTCCTTATAATGTTGTCATTGCATATGAATCCGTTCCACATGTTCTGCCTAAAATTAAGGAATTAATCTAAAATCTAATCATTGAAGTAATCCTAAATCCATCTACCTCACTTTGGTAAATGTTACAGATTGTAAAGATCGGGTAACTGTTAGAATATCTCAAGGCTTGATTAGGGATCTTATTACATAATTAGTTTTTGATTAGCTAGTATACATTTGTAGCTATACTCTGCACAAAGATATGAATACAGAAATACCTTTCTCTATAGTTTACAGTAAATTAAACGCTTATATTTTCACCATAAGAATGATGTAAGGAAACATGGAGAGCACAATGTTTTGCTGTAAACATGTAGTTCATACATGATTGCAGGCGATTGCTTGGCATGGTAACTAAGGGCAGGAAAGAAAAAGTGAGAAATATTTATGAGGGCTCATGAACAAGAAATAGAAAGAGCTTCATTTCTTTTATTTGCTTCAACGAAGAAAGGCATCAAGAGCAGAGGAACTTTTGCTCCCTATTGTTATTCTAATACAAGAGTTACCTTCAACATTTATAAGGCAGACACAAAGACAGTAGATATACCCCTTTGAGAAGAAGTAAACGACGTTTACACTACAGTATCCATGTATGCATTGTACTGCATCATAAGTAAAATGCGTCATGCTTGTATGTTGATGCTCGATTGATAACAGCAGCATATAGATTGCTGCAGTTACATAAGCTTGATACTTCCATCACTCATAAACCAAGTTGATTGAGACTAGATGCAAGTCATTCACCATATCACAAGATAGCAGAAAGTAGTAAGAAGTCCACAAATCAAATAAAGGAAAAACATAATTTAAGGAACACACCACTTCAACAAAGCAATTTACTGTGTTCAGAGTTTTAGTGCCACTTATAGCAAAACAACCAAAAATTTAACTTTCAGAAGGACCAATACCCCAAACATAGGTATGGATTGTCCTCCCAGCATACTGAAAAAGGTATGGCATAGATATAGTAGTAGCATCAATCAAGAAAAGTATACTCCACATAATGGTATATCAATTCTAATAGCATAATGACACTAAAAACATATTATGAAACTTCTGTTGCATGATAGAATGTCTATTCACACTTTTCCTTGTATAAATTCTTCTTCAGTTTTCGGCACTATATATCCTTGGATTGAAATGGACAATTACCACATTGGTGGATTGCAGTTCCACAATAACTGCAATTCAAATTCAAGAAAGATGCAGCGAATGATTTAGAAACAAGAAAGCAGAAAACTAACCAGAGACATCATCCCTGCCACGAAGCCTCTGCAAAACCTTCTTGGCCTCAAGCATCCGTCCTTTACTGACAAGCCACCTTGGAGACTCGGGCAAATAAAATATAGTCAATACAAAATAAATAATAGATGGAATTGAAAGAACTCCAAGCATCAATCTCCAGCTCGGTGTTTTCATCAAGGACATGCCAAACACCATGCAATAGGAAAGAAACATGCCACCAGAACCAGTGAACTGCGGAAGGGTATTCAAAGTCCCTCTAATTTCAGGTGGTGCTGTCTCAGATATGTAAACTGGGATAAGGGTAACTGCTAAACCAATACCAAAACCATCCAATAGTCTAGCCAAAAGGAGAATATAGACATTTGGAGCCCATAACATCACCAAACCACTAAGAAAGTAAAACACGGCTGAGATTATCAACAGAGGGCGACGACCTAGCCAATCCGACACAGCCCCAGCGCATGTAGTAATGATAGTTGCTCCAATAAGTGACATAGCCACAATCAATCCTTCTAAAGTTGGATTAGTCTCCAACTTAAACTCCCTCTTTATATATAAAACAGCACCTGCAACAAAAAGATTAAAATGATCCGTCACGGATTTGCACTTAGAACCAAACTAGACATAGTTTTAACTCGAAAGGTACTATTATTATGAATCAACTGGAGTAAATCAGAATTAAAGGCTCGGTCAATCAATTATCAAAAATCACAAAAGTGTCCAATTATTACGGTATAAGAAGATGATGCAGAATAAAGTGTAGCTGGGAAGTTGCAAGCTTTTACAGATGAACGAAAAATTTCAGGAACTAAAGAGTAAATATATAATTACCAGCGATGGTTGCATTATCCCATCCTTGAAGTAAGTTGCCAACACAAGCAGCAAGAGCCACAAGCACTGCTGCACTCATCTTCCTCCGGAATCAAAGATTTTCGTTTTAACCCACTCTCTATAAAAGCACTGATGAGAAGAAACACTCCCAGGAGCCACAGATCGAACCAGTAACTAATCCTTTAATCAGTAATTAACCCTAGTCAATCAACAAATCAATCAGACACTGCAAGTTGGTGGATCCCTTTAAGATATACTACTTCCTGCAGTGAGCAGAAGAACAAGAGCAAAGGAAATTGATCAATCAATAATAATACCACAATCAAAATGGTACAAGGAAAAGGGTGTCACAAAGCAACGTCAAAAAGTCGAGGAATGAGAAGAAAACAAGTATGGGAGTGGGTAAAATAATTACCTTATTTGAAAGCAAAAGAAAAGTTAGCAAACAGAGCCGCTTGTTCGATGGGTCCTTTTTAGATATCATTAGACGCATAAAGAGCCATCGTATTCCCCGCAACTTAAGATCAAACAAGTAGTGTTGGCTAAGAGATAAAATATTAAAATTTTATAATGCTTAGGACAACGAAGTGCAAATAGAGAAAAAAGGAATAAAACAAGTGTTTTTGGGAGAGAAATAGGAGAGGAAGTCTTGTGAGTCGGAAAGACACATACCCTTTTAAACAACTCCTCGAGTTGCTGTGGATAGTCATTGTCAAGTCTACTAACCTACTTACTCTTTTGTGTGCGTCATCATCAACTTAACAAAAGTAGATTGGAAATATACATGAGAGTTGTTTAATGAATTTCTTAATTCGTTTTCCACGAAAAGGACAAAAAAGATTAAAACTTTAAGAGAATTTCTACAATTTTACGTAATAAAACGACGGACGGTATCAATTGAGATGATTCTTTCCAGGGAAGCTATGCTTTAAACAGTAATATCAGTCCAGTCCAAGATCCAGTTTGTAGTTTTGGACAATGGAATCATTTGGATCTGCAACTCTGCAGTATTGGATTAAAAATAAAAAGAACCAACAAAGCTTTTGGTTTCTAAATGCCATTTAGTTTAAATCAGAAGAGAAACACAATCTCGAGTGATTTGTCTGTCAACCTCTTACACATAGAAATCTTCAACCTTTTTACTCATCTGGCTATGTATCTTTTATCAAGAGCAAAGCTAAAGCTAAAGCTTTCTGTTAGTCTAACTGCTAAATCTGGGATGACTGCTGAGGTGTTAGTACGAAAAGACATCACTTTTTATCTTTTACGATAATTGGGATTTGGATAAGGACATATCTTTTCATCTTGAACTTGGTGAAGATGTCAATGAACAGGAAAAGGAATGAAATTGTGAAAGAGAAGGAATCACTCTTGATCTTGAGTGTTCTTGCCTTTCTCTTTACCATCAAGATTTTGGCAAAACACCAGCTCTTTTTCTCTAGTGAGAAACAGAAGTAATATTTTAATTTTTTCCTGCCAGAAACTTAGTTGTTTATTCCACATTTACTGAAAAACAAGTTGTGTTGTGGTAAAGTGTGAATCTATTGAAGGGTATAATGATGGTTTTTGGGGTTACACCTCCAGGCTTCACGTGGAAAAGGCAGAAGAAGTTGAGCTGTTTCTTTGGTGGGTTGGAAGAGAAAAGAGTGCAAGTGTCGACTTATTAGTTGTTTGAACCTTTGAACCTTGAACTTTGGAACATTGTCTTTTAATTAAGGTCAAGATCTAGACATGCTGGTTTGACTATTGCTTGCCAGACCAGAAGCCTCTAGTCCTCTCTTGAAACTAATGAATCAACATAAATTTAATTAACTTGAATTCGATACAAATATTAATTTTAAACTTAGATTTTTAAGGGTTCGATCTTATGCAATTCATTACCATTCTTAACCATTAATTTGTTATCTGAAAAATTATCTTACAAGTTGAATAGTGATGTATGATTTTGTTAAAGAAATGCAACTTGTGCTAATCATAGTGTGGAGTGGAGTTGGAAAAAATAGACAAGGGAATAAAAAGTAGAACAGATCAAAAGAAAGTTGTTTCATGCTCCTGTCATGTCATGAATTGATATTAAGAATAATTAGGCCTAGCAAAATTAGGCCAATACTATTAAGAGAAAATTAAATACGGGTTAATTTTTTTGACTAAATTTAAATTAATTGATCGATTTTTGTTTGAATTAAAATCAAATTTAGATCAGGATTGATCTAATTGGTTGGACAAAATATCTGAATTTTTAACATTGGTCAACACCAAACATTTAAAACAGATTAAAATTGTCATATCCGAATTTAAAAAAAGCAAAAAGTCACTGTTAAAAAAAAACATTACTTTATTCTAATTTATTATATTAAGGTTTGATTGTTATATACATGTTAGCTAACTTGTGTCATCTTTTATTTTTGTATCCTCAAATTATGAAGGTTGTGTTTGGAGGACAGCTGATAAGTCATTTTTTGGCTGATTGGTTAAAATCAGTTATTTGACTTAATCAAACAGCTGATATTTTTGTTTTGTAGTTGGCTGATTGGGTTGGCTGATTCAACCCAACCAACTTTTAGGGTAATCAGCTGATTACTTCAAACCTAAAATACCAAAATACCCCAACAATGTTTACTTCTCAAACTCAATTTTATGCATAAAAATAATAAAAACACATAATGTTGTGATTTGTTAATTT
>JANQBM010000221.1:41834178-41846959 GCA_025594535.1 Erythroxylum domingense
ATAGTTCATTTATTAATTAAAATATAATTCATTTTGTAATTAATTAATTACAATATTTTTTACAAACCAACCACTATAATGGTAATGATAATCATTCCTGCCTCTTAACCAACCATCATAATTATAATAATTATATCCACTTTCATTCCTCCTTATATTCATTCCTATTCTTATTTCCATTACCTTCTATGAATCAAGCGCCCCCTGAGTGTGATCGTGAGGAAAGAGTGTTGTTTTGTGAAAGCTATGGACACGGGAGGTCATAGTTGTGACAACAGAGGAAGAGGAATGAAAAATGTTCTTCTTCAGACCTCTCTCTCTTGAATACAGGATAGAGGGTTGGTTGGTATGGTAAATGGTAATGGTAACGTACTTCTGACTCGGTTTACCAAAGGCCATGTGTTGTATTCATTTATTCCTATTTTAGTTTTTACCAAAAAAAACAAGAGAAAGAGAAGCTTGGGCTTGGGCGTGGGCTAAGAAGAAAAAGTTTGGCCCTTTAGAGATTTGAAATCTTCAACACTGGACTGGACTGTGGAGAAGCCTAAAGCAAACGGAGAAGAAGAGAGGAGCGTCCTAGAGAGAGAGAGATCTGTGCTGTGACTGTGACTCTGTGGGATTAGGAAAATGGAGTATCGCAAGATCAAAGATGAGGTCTTTCTTCGTCAACCTCTGCCCATTGTTAATTTTCATTTGCAATTAGTTGTCCAATTTAACTGATTTCTTTTGGGATTCAAATCTGCAGGATAAAGACGGCGCCATTGTCGCTGAGGACATCGAGAGCTTAAGAACTAAGCCTCTCTCCGGTTTCTATCTTCCGCTTTACCTTCTTCACTTTTCTCAGCATTGATTTATTCCTATTTCGGTTCAATAACTACTTTCTTTTTGTAGTTGCAGGTGCCTCTTCCGAGTGGAAACGCAAGTAATTTCCTATTTCTTGTATTGATCCTTTTACTTTTCCTTTTCTTCTAACAGTAGAGAAATAAGGTTCACGACTCACTTGTGTTTCTTCTTTTGCTTCGTGTTTCTGTTGACCCAATAGGACACTCGTCACACTTGCATTGACTATTCTTACAAGCTCACAAGCTATACTTATTGTCTGGTCCAAGAGAGCTGGAAAGTACGAGTACAGTGTTACCACTGCAAATTTCTTGGTAAGCTAACTCCGTTCCTATGTCATTATGGGATAGTTATTATCAAATTTTGATTTTGAACACTAGTTCAGTGCTACCTTAACATACGCAAATACAATGGATAAGATCCATATGTCAAACCTTTTTGAATGGGAATGACGCATATGGGTATCAATATTCATTTTTATCTCTCTCTTTTTCTCTTTTGTTTCAATAGGTGGAGACTTTGAAATGTGCTTTATCAGTTGCCGCACTAGCAAGAATCTGGAAAAATGAAGGTGTTACTGAAGATAACAGGTCACCCTCCCATGATAGATAGACTAACCCTCCTGCCTTTTCTGTTTCAATTGTTGCCAAGCATAATAATTCATAACTATTACACATGCAATGGGAGTAACAAGGAAAAGAAACAAATTGATTGCAAATCCATGGCTTGTCTGGTTGTGGGAAAACAAACATGCATATGCATACTAAAACTGGTTATAGGTTTTTATCCAATATTGGATGATAGCATATTGCTTTTGTTGGAATCGACTACACATTGGATTCACTAACTTGTTCTATCCCTGTATTCTGGTTGCATCTAAAACTGACTTCTTCTTCCTTCTAAATTGTTTATTAGCTTAATTTGAATTACATCCAACAAGCCATATGTGATTCCATGTTCTGTTTGCATGACTAGGTTGAGTACAACATTGGATGAAGTTATAGTCTACCCTATTCCAGCAGCTCTTTACCTTGTGAAGAATTTACTTCAGGTGAGATCTTATCTTATCTTTTTCTTCCCTTGGCTTGTTATATACAATAACTAGTTCATGTTGTTTCTATGGCTTGATAGTATGCCTAAATTGATTTTGGTTATTTGTTTTTGTTTGTAGTACTACATCTTTGCATATGTGGATGCACCTGGTTATCAGATACTGAAGAACCTGAACATTATTAGTACTGGAGTTCTATATCAATTAATGCTAAAGAAGAAGTAAGCCTTTCTACTAGCACCTAGTGGTTATTTTCTGTTACTGTGGTGGATAATCTCATCCGGCATTAACTTTTTAACTAGAGCTACGATGCTTAAGCTCAAGATGTGCCTGAAAGTGCAATATGTTTATTAGACTGTCTCTCACAAATGTGCTGATTTCAGGTTAAGTGAGATTCAGTGGGCAGCTTTTATTCTATTATGTGCTGGGTGTACCACTGCACAACTGAACCCCTCGTAAGGATTGACTTTTCATGGTTTTCTTTTAGAGTAAGGACTGGCTGGTGTTCTTTTGGCATGCAATGCTACTTCTTAGTTTTATCAGTATCACTTTTTTCTCTCAACCTGGCTTGAAATCAAGTAATTAATATGTATTTAAGAACAATTTATGCATCTTAAAAAGTAGTGAGTTACTCACTTTCTTTTGTGTTTCTTTCAATTTCATTTCTCGGGTCAAAATCTGATTAATATCCATTTTGCAGTTCAGATCACGTTCTTCAAACACCTCTTCAAGGTTGGATAATGGCAATTGTGAGTTCTTTTAAGATCTTTAGGCTATTATGGAAAGCGGAGCGTGCGAGTGAACTAGATGTAGCGAGAGCGTCAAATAGACTGATTCTCTACCTTTAATAGGAACTCAGACTGATAAGCAGATAGTTGGCTCAATTGAACATAAGTTCCTTTAAGATCTTTAGGCTATTTCGGCAACTGTCAGTTCTTTTAAGACCTTTAGGCTATTATGGCAATTTTGAATTCTTTTAGTATCTTTAGGCTGTTAAACAAGCTGATGCCAATAGCTAAATTGAAGCAAAAGAGTTCTTTTCACTCTTTTCTGTTTGCTTATGTATTTGTTACAGTAACTTGCCCTTTTTATTTTCAGGTAATGGCCCTTTTAAGTGGTTTTGCGGGAGTGTATACTGAGGTGAGTTTTAGTTTAAAATTTCAGCTTTATAGTTTAACCTTGAGCATTATTTTTGTATAGTTACTTAACCAACAGTCTTGACCAAAACTTGGCCCGTTGACAGTTTATTCCTGAATGATGAGCTTGTCCTTGTAAATAGTAGATAAGTGCAAAATTAAAATTCTTAAGTCGATTACTGACAATAATTTTGTTAATGCCTTTTCAGGCTATAATTAAAAAACGTCCTTCAAGAAACATAAATGTGCAGAATTTCTGGTTGTATGTTTTTGGGATGGCCTTCAATGCTGTTGCAATACTGATTCAAGATTTTGATGCGGTCATTAACAAGTAAAGATCCTGCTTTTCACTTCTAAAGTTCTTGGTAGCTTATTACTACATAGATTTTTTGTTATGCCCTTAAACTGAAAAAGGTCGAGTTTCAGTGACTTACATTAGTCATTCAGTCTTCCATCGTGGGTCAGACTGCTCGAGAGTCTCCTGACTTGCTTATGTTTTCTCCTATTCAGGGGATTCTTCCATGGATACTCATTAATTACAGTTCTCATGATTCTCAATCATGCACTAAGGTTAGTTATTTCCGTTTTCCACTTGATTACCTTCGCTGTTGGTTGTTACTTCGTCCATGATTCATCTTCTTATGAATTTCACAAGAAGACATACACTTCCGATAATTCTACATTTTTCTAAAAATTTTCTTTACTTGCCTGACCAAAATATGTGAATTTTCAAAGTGGAATTGCTGTATCCATGGTGATGAAGTATGCAGACAACATTGTAAAGGTAACAGCTTTCTTTTCTAGTTTTTTTTCAATGAATATTGATAATGTATTTTCATGTGGGCACCACTTCAATCTAAGTGTTCATTGCTGGTAACAAATTGAATACAATACTTCCAAGTCTCTTTGGATTTTAGTTCCATTAACAAAGTTCAAGAGTTTGACCTCTTCACAATAAAAGGATGATCTGCTTTGTTTGATTGGGAGTGGGTTTGAGGCCCGATCAGGTGTTGGAGAAGACACATAGATGCATTAAGTGAAATTTCTTGTCCTTCCAAAAGATGACATCAAAAGAGAACAAGCCTCATTACACAACAGTAAATTGGCCAATGTCAAGATGTAACAATTAGCAAAGCCAACTTCCAATCTGTCAAGGGTTGTCCATTAGGAAGGGACAACTGTAGTTAGTAGTACCTATTCTAAGTTACAATTTTGGCTTAGAACTTCATGAGAAAAGAAGCACTGAAATGTCTGGTCCAATAGCACTTTCACAGTTGAGAGTTCTAATGGAAAAGCATGTTAGCTTCAAACATGTTACCCTTACGTTGTTGTACAGGTGTATTCAACTTCGGTCGCAATGCTTCTGACGGCAGTGGTCTCTGTTTTTCTCTTTGGCTTTCATCTGTCTCTTGCCTTCTTTCTCGGGACAATGTAAGCTAAACTTGATAAATGCTTCATCAGCCTTTTCTTTATAGTCTATTAATGTAGTTATGGATGCAACGTATAATTCTACATTTTGTGGTTACTGAACTGATATTCTGCGTCTTCCAGTGTCGTTTCTGTCTCAGTGTATTTGCACTCTGCTGGGAAGATGCCAAGATAGTGTGATTTCGTATTTGATTTTCGTGGGATTATGTTTCAGTGTAAGGGCTTCTCCTTACTCCAAATTTGCTTTTTATTGGAATATTTCACTCAAATATGAACCCCAAAGGTAAACTAAGAAATACTATGCTCTCTATTCAGAATTCCATATTTAGTCTTGTCAAAATGACTTGAACATTGTAGAACTTGGACTGCAACAACAAAATATCATTTTTTTACCGTAACATATAGGCATATGTAATGGAATGTGTCATCTTGTTATAATTTATGTTAGACCTGCTGACACTCTTGATTGTTATGATGATGTGAAACAGAGCTGTAGCTTGACAAGACAAAGCAAACAAGTAGAGGAAAATGGGGTAGGTCACAAGAGCAACAGCAATAGCTTGTTCGACCGTCATATCATGATTATTCCACGGTCGAGCAATGTAAGAACGCTTACTGAAATATCTAACATGGAGCCATGATTATTGTTATCATTAGAGGTCTAAAACTCCCAGGGGAAACTGTGGGAGCATGGTTAGATTCATGCTGCCCACTTTCCTTATTGTTGGTAAAATAGGGGGTGTAAACGCATGAAAGCTATGGCTCAACTCCTAATTACTCTCAATCTAATATATGAAAACCACAGTATTGCTATTTGCTTTCTTTATAAAAAAGTTTCTTTGGGAATCAACTGAACTTGAAGAGAGGGAATTACCACTCAGCAAGAGCTCAATGGCACAGATAAACCAGTACAGGATCTTTTTATGTAACGGCTTCTATTCCCCTTCTGAAAGATATATCTTTTCTTATCCTCAGAGCCATTTATGTTCAATTTTGATATTCCAATTCTGCTGCATCACTGCACTTGCACTCAACACTTACCGTAATGATAAACAACTCATCTCGCTGTGACCTTTTCTTGAATTCTCAAAAAATTATGTTGCTTAGAGTCGTACATGTTAAATTTTGATATTCTGATTCTGCTGCTGTTATGCTGCCTGAAACAGCAACTCGAGTACAATTTGCATAAACGCTATGAGGAAAAGATCTTGCAAAAGATCAAGAATTACAAGTTGCATAAATTTAGTTACATGCTCAAGTTTTACCTTGCGATAAGCTAGAAAAACTAACTTCTGGAGGACGTAACGCAAATTAATCCCTACTTGGGGATCCAGTTGGGGTTATTCAAGATTCAGATAAAATGTTGGACATTACACAACTTCATTACTTCCTGAATTTACTACTTTACTTTTTGCTTGTGAAGTTCACGTTCTTAGAAGTGAAACTGCAATCTTGGACAAAAACAGGAAGAAAATGAAAATTTGGAGTTCCACTAAATGCCAATCAAATTCACAAATCAAGACATTAACTTCCAAAATAATCATTTCTTTAGCAGTAAGCAAACTGTAGGAAGGATGGTTTCTTCTTCAGGTTATAGTATTTTACCATAAAGCTAAGCATAGCAACATTTCTTTGCCTCGGCCCCTGATGCTTTTGCCACTTAATCTCAACTGATGATTGTGTTTTAAGCCAATTTCAAAATGGCTGGCACTATTTCCGGTGATTAATCTCCATGGAAGAGCTGGGAAGCTCGATGGAGCAACTGAAATGGGATGTGAACTAGACGCGACTTCTGCTAAAGAAAGATCATATGGCTATGGCTAGATCTTTGAAATGGTTAACCTACATACGCCCGCTCTTTCAAATATTTATGCAAAATACTCTCAGGTAGAATTACAATTTCCATCTTTTTTACACATACTGTGGAGAATAACTGACATACTGACAAGACAAAAACTAAGTTCATGTACCACATGTCTATCTACGTCGTAAAAGGGCATCCGTCATGATCAAGGTCCCTTCCTTATTGTGCTTTTAACTTGTACAATCCCCATCATACATATAAGACATGAATTTGCATAAAGCATTGTTCCAAGAAGAGAGAAGATCGACTTGCTGCTTCATAACTCGTCTTTGGAAGGCTCATCAGTTGTTTGATCAACATACGATGCATAATCTCTAATTATTGACTCGTAAATATCAATGCCCTTCAGGTACTCATCTTGGTTCAGGAACTGCATCAAGAAAGAATGTATTGAAGGTTAAACCCCAAAAAGAGAATGCAGTACTGATTAACAAGTTCAGGGAAACTTGTCAGGTTATGCCAATTATGGTATTAACATTTTGCAGACAGATGAAATGGTTGTTCAAACAAAAATAATTCAAGCAGCAAGACTGAAAATACAAAATGGCAGATTATCTCATTAAAAATTCTGCAGTTCTAATTACTTTCATCTTTTACACTTTTTTGGAAGTCGAAGGCGAGAAGAGAGAGGGGGTTGGGGAACAGCATATGCAAGAGAACCACTAAATCGGGCAACTACCTCATTATGAGCATGCAAAAGTATGGGTGTGTTTGCCATAGGAGAGAAGCCAATGGCTGGCAGTCCTAGATCCCGGAAATAACGAGCATCAGTAGAAGCAGGAAAGATCTCTGGTTTGCCAAGCTTGCCATTAGCTTTTCTAACAGCTTCTTCTAGTAGATTCCACCATGGATTGGAACTGTCAGTCTTTGTAATGATTGGCCTCCCAAGTTTGTCATAGACAGGACCTTTCTGCTTAAACTGTCCAAGCTGAAAACAAATTAGTCCAACTAAAAAGACGTAAGAAGCATTTAACAAATTTGTTATTGGTCACATTTACTACAGTTACAATATAGATAAGAAAATAGCATTACTTTAACCATGAGTAAACATACATATACCCTTAAAGAAGGCAGACAGATGACCTTTGACATTTTTGTTTCTTTCAACGGCATGACTTACAGGTAAGTGGTAGTATATGTTAAAATTATTAATGAGGTTCGCAGCCTTGCATCATCAAAATTTCTCCTTTTGCAGTTTGATTGAATATATATAGCAACAGGCAAGGAAAATGTCCACAGAAGGCTTAATTTCTTGCCATCCAAGCTTGGAAACACCTCTGGTCTAGTCTCTAACTCAGGTCCTATCCAACTAGGGAAGGCATTAATACCTTTTTACTTTCTAGCACAATGAAAAATGAATACCATCCCTTAATGTTCCCTCTTACTTAAGTTCAGATGACCAATTCTCAGCCTTTGAATGGTCTGAATCTCATTGAAGATGACAAGGTAAGACAGTTTTAACATTGATGATGCACAGTTGTGCACTAAGAAATGCTCTTCGTAAAAATTTACCAATTTCTGCCATAATGGGCCAAAGAGCTGTGCCTATTTGATGTTTTAGAATTAAAATTTAATAGAAAGCGGTAAGCTTAGTACATGGAATGACATATTGCGTGAAGCAGGAGCCCACTCTTCAGCAATTCGTCTCTCAAGAGATTCGGGATCAGTAGTTGGTGGGACTCGAATATCAAAACCAGCTTCTGCTTCAGATGGCTGTAAATTCATGACAAAACCCTAGAGAAGGGGAAGGAAAAGGTGTGAAGTTAATAATTGAAAGTGTTATATGGAGAGAAGGGGGGAGGATTAGTGATTGAGAGAAAAAAGAAAAAGCTTACAGTAGGAGAAGGAGTGCCAGCTTTAAGAAAGACCATGTTTACAGAAACAACCTCTCCTTCAGCTTTGAAACCAGCCTTCACCAAATCAAACTGAGAAGCACGAAACCTCCTCACGCTCTCGATGCTTTTCAAAAGATTCTCCATGGCACTATTGTCATATAGCTTAGCTCCATGACCAGGGGCACCAGTGGCCTTGATCACTAGCCACCAAGGGCTCCTCTCTGCATAAAAAGCCCTGTAGTTGTCGGCGGGTGAAGCCAACCCTGTTTTGAAACATGAAAGTAGTGTCAATTCCTTCAAGAATTTCTCTTATTTTTCTTTCCCACTGATAAGAAGAAGTTACCTTCATCGAGGACGATGCCAACTTTCATCTCCTTGAAAAAATCGGAATAAGCGAACTTCTCGGCGCCGTCGTGGCCTCCGATTTCTTCATCGGGAACGAAAGAGAGGTAAATGGATCGAAGCGGTTGGAACCCAGAAGACTTCAAACGGCGAATGGCCTCCAAGTACTGCATACCCACACACTTCATGTCCTGAGAACCCCTGGCATAGATGTTGCCTAGGGAATCAAGGTGGGCGTGGAAGGGTGGGTGATCCCACTTGTGCTGCTCCACTGGAACCACATCGGTGTGAGAGTTAAGGAGAATAGATGGGAGATTGGGACGGGAACCAGTCCACTTGAGAAGAACCACAGGCTTTCCCTTGACGAACTCGACGGACTGGGAATGGAGGCCAATGGAATTGGCTTGTGAAATAAGGAAATCAGCAGCTTCTTGGTAAAGAGGGGTTGGTTGGGCAGTGTTGATTTGCAGGTAGTGTTGGAATCTGGATAAGATCGAGTCTTCTTGTTGAGCATTTACTGATAGAAGTAATAAACAAAGGTAAAGACAAGTGCATATAGCTGATGACCAACTCCTACTCTCCATAACTTCTTCTTCTTCTTCGACTAACTAGTATAGACTGTCTACTTAGGTTTTATGTTTCTACTCTATCAGTCACTTGCATAAACCCAACCCTTCAAAGATTCCCGCACTGTGTATGTCTTATAGATTATAATATATGTAAGTACCACAGAATGCAAAACGATTAAAAAGAAAATTGGTGTTGTCCATTTATTCAAGTCCAGGCAAGAAAAGATGGACTTCTTCTTTAGGCCCGTTACACCTTTGAATGTAGCATTGGCAGTATATCATTATGAGTCCGATAAAAAGTCTCAACTGTAAACTGATAAACACAAACTCAATTGGAACTCAAAACTTTTTCCTATTTTAAAAATGATTTTGGGTTGAGTTAGACCACCCAAGTCTGAAATTCAAAATCTTAGACCACCCAAGTCTGAAATTCAAAATCTTTTAAAATGTAGGATTGGACGGGAAACTTATTGCCATGGCTGGGGATGGATTACCTGTGCCAAGAAAGTGGGCACAAAACTGGCAATCCCATGTCAACCTTAAGAGTTAGAGAACTGCCCTTACCTTCCTTTACCTTAATTTCTTTGGAAGGTCAGGTTGTCTCTGCAAATGGATTTACTTGGAATGCTTCTGAAAGATGAATTTGGAATTCGACAATACTCGGCTGTTACAAGAAGGAGGTGACTCTGAAATGATTTCGTTATGACTCAGCTACTTCTTCTCGGAATATTATATAGCCGTTGCTAAACTTCATACGGGATGAATTCAAGAATTACAGTGGTGCCGAATTCGCAAGGCAATATCGTCATGACTCAACCACTTCTTCTCGTAACACCAGCAGATTTTACACAAAAACAAATTATCCAATCCTGAAAGTTTCATGTTCAATCAACTTTCATTTCAATGCATATCAAACCTCCTGTTTCATCTGGTTCCTTTACATAATGTATGCAGGACATCGTATTTGACAGAATAACCTGCAAAAGTTTCAGGTTGTAGGCAGATATGAAGATGTAGATGTCTTCCTTTCTTCAGATGCAAAATGGTGTACATTAAAAGCCAATTGAATAATCTAATTAGGACCTTCAACCCCAAGAAGATCCTGCTATAAAACATTCCCAGATCCCTTTAGCGGTACACAATTCCTGAAGTTTTCCAAGGAGTTACAGATGAGTAAACTCAAAGCTCGGTTTTCAATCCAATACACTCCTCCTCCTCCTCCTCCTCCAAGAAATCCAATGAGTCCCCGTAATACCTTTGAGCATCCTGTTTCATAACAGCTGAAGCACCTGAATTGCCAATTGCTTCTTCTAAGCCGTTTATGAGTATCCTAAATGTTGGCCTGTCAGGTTCACATCCTAAAGTTTTAGCCAAGTTGTAGCAATCAATAACAAGATTAGTGAGCTTGAGGCTCATCAGTATCCTCAGAAGAGCATTAAATCCCTCCGTTTCAGGCTCTAGGTTACGTTCTGCTTGTAAATACATGTGAAGAAGTTCAACCTGCTCCAACAACCCGTTCCTAGCTAGTACTGTTAACATATCAACATACAATGAAACCTGGGGTTTATACCATTGCTCGTTTCGAATTTCTTCAAAAACCTAGCTTCAGATCAATAAAAAACAGCTCAGAAATCCCGCAAAAGAGTATCTAACATGGCTGGTTTTGAAACCAGGGAAGAATCAGAAAAGAAAACGACATTATAACGCAATGAAGCAAAGAAATGAAAAAGGGAAATTGACTCGAACAAAGTAGCGAACACATGGAAGGCGACGAAAATGGAAGTAATTAGGCAGATTATAAACAATCAAGCATACTAAACATCCAAATGCAGTAAAAAGTAGAAATAGCAAGCCGAGAGTGTATCCGTATCCGTAGGTACCTTGAGGGCCAAAAGGCAATGGTTCTGACGGAGGAGTTCGCAAAGAACGGCCATCATATCGAACTTCAATAAGCGGCTGAATTTGGAATCAAGAACATGTCTTAGGGTAACCGAATAAGAACCGCTGTTCTTGCTATTGATGTTGTTGGTATTAAGGTTAGCTCGTTTCAAGGCCTGTATGGTGTGCATAGCCTCGTTGCTAAGGTTTCTTCCTTTGGTCAATGGCCTTCTGTTATTGCCGCCTTTGTTCACCACTGCAAATTGCATGTTTACTACACTTCTTCTTATCGTCGTTTCTCCGCAACTCACCATTTCGGATACTAGGGGGAAATGGGTAGGGCAATGGAGATGATGGATTGGAAGATTATGTTTAATCATTTTGAAAAAATCTGTTGCAGAAACTAACTGAAGAAGCAGAAGAAAAAGAAAGATCTACTACAGTACAGATGATTCAAGGAAGCTGGGTTGAGATGAACACAAATAGCAGCAATGGATTGGCGGGAGAGCTATCTACTTGGAGAAGACCAAACTGATGGTTATTTTTGCCTTTTCGTGAATTGATTACGTCAGAGATTCGCGGTAGGCTTGGCAGTTGAGCCTCGGGTCAGTCTCAGGCCCGAATTCGAGCCCCGTCCAATTCGTTATCATCCTTAATTCGCGTCTGACAATTGAATACAGCATATGATCATGTGATTGTAATTTGTCATGGTTGCAGTCTATTTCCAAAATTAATACTTAACTAGTATCGGGACTACTTTTAAACATTAAAAAATTAATTAATTATAAATGAGGGACTTTAACATAATTCACGATCCCCAATTTAAAACAATAAATTATTAGTATTAATTAATTAATTATTTAAAGCCAAATGTGCAACGAAACAGAATCTATATAAGCTTCAGTCCCTTCGTCTCTTCCCCTTTGGTTCTTTTGGAACAGACATGGAGAGGAGCTTCTCTGTCTTTTCTTGTGTCTCTGCCGTTTCTTGCATGCATAAACACATTCAATTCTCCTCCTCCGCCGCAGCTGCCGGTCCATATTTATCTATCTATGTGTGAGGATGCAGAGTTTGCAAGCATTACCAATCTTTTATACATGCATTCTTTGTAAAAAAGGATAGCAATGTCAGCTTCACTAACCCTAGGCGGGCCTTCCCGGTGTGGGCGAGCCCTGGGACCGTCGCTGGACAAAATTGTGAAAAACGTGGCTTGGCGCAAGCATTCCCACCTTGTCGCCGCCTGCAAATCTGTACTTGACCGACTGGAATCCCTCTCCGATTCTAATTCCCATCCTACGTCTCCTCTCTATGGTCTCTCCCCTTCCGACGCCGATTTCCTTCTCAACCCCCTGATCCTCGCTCTCGACTCTGCCTACGCGAAGGTTGCCGAGCCTGCTCTCGACTGCGCCTTCAAATTGTTCTCTCTTGGCCTAATCCGCTGCGAGATCGATCCTGACGACTCCTCTAACCTCATCGTATTTAATCTCATTGACAGCATCTGCAAGGTCTGTGGCATTGGTGATGAATCCATCGAGCTCACTGTTCTTCGTGTTCTTCTTGCTTCCGTTCGCTCACCATGCGTCTTGATCCGTGGTGAGTGCATGCTGCATATTATCCGTACTTGTTACAATGTCTATCTAGGTGGCGTAAATGGTACCAATCAGATCTGCGCCAAATCCGTTCTGGCCCAGATCATGCTCATTGTTTTCACCAGAGTCGAGCAGGATTCCCTCCACGTTCAAATTAAAACCCTTTCTGTCTGTGACTTGTTGGAATTTACTGATAAGAATTTGAATGAAGGCAGCTCCATTCATTTTTCTCAGAATTTCGTCAATGAG
>JANQBM010000221.1:41853999-41867404 GCA_025594535.1 Erythroxylum domingense
TAGGAACTAACAGCATATTTAACAAGTAATAACTACACTTAACAGCTGTACAACATAACTAAAAAATATTCTCAACAAGGAATCACTCCTAGGATATGAAACTAGGAATCACTCTCAGAAGAAAATATCAGATCTTCTAATTGAAAACTCAAAATTTGTAACAAAATTTTAAGCTTTCTTTAATTGAAGGTTGATTATATATATAGACAAATTGTTGGAATTCTAATCTTAATGGAATAAGAAACCCCTCTAACTTCCAAATAAGAACGTGATCGTATTTTATAAGGATTCTGATACCAAAATATGTGAGTTCAATTAGGTTTTTGTCTTTTTAGCGAATTTGCTTAATTTTTGTAACATAAGAATTACCGAGAAGAAGAAACAAGAAGTAGAGAGAGACAAGGTCGTGAATTAGCTGCAGAAGTTTGTCACAAGTTGGTATCAACGGCTAATATAGCCATTACCCTTTCCCTATTTGCTTATTACACATGTCTCATTACAGCTCTCATATTCAGTCCCATACAACTTTGTTTACTTATTATTAACAATTGTACAATCTGACATCATTTAACTCCATCATCCGTAGCTCACTTCGTTGTTGTCTCCATATATCTTCTTTAGCTCAACATTGAGTTATATCAGTGCTCCCCTTCTCAACAACTTTGTCGACAGTTAATATCAGTATATGTTGCTGTAAATCATTCAAAAATTTCCCTGAAATGTTCGAAGCATCATCAACAAACCATTGCACCAAAGCCTATACTGCATGTTTATTTCTTCTACAAACCATTCACCTATCGAGAATAGCATCTTATTCCCTCTCTGTTGCACACTTACATGGCAATAGGGTTGTAGCTTAACATACACCCAATAATCTACTTTAAAAACACAATCAGAGTGTTCTTTATTTGCTAATTGGTTCATCCGATTTTGAGCCCTCTTACTGCGAAATTTTATTAATTGTAAAGCAACCTCACAATCCTTAAATGACTGATCCACCATTAATACTAGTAAACCTCTTGCTAAGTAAGGAGTATGAAGTGGTATGGAATGTGGTACTATACCACCATTTTACCAAGGAAAGCCACTTGCTCCATTGTTAAGGACATCCACCTGTCGTACACTGTAAATATGACTCTGAAGTTTGATTACGTACTTATGTCTGACCATCAGTCTAAGGATGGTAAGCAGAGGACAAAGCTGGAGAAACACTTTGAACGTTAAAGAACCCTTGCCAAATGCTGCTAAGGAATATTGAATCCTTATTACTAACAATAGTGATATGCATACAATGCAACTTATAAACGTAATTGGGCTACATGGAAGCCACTTTAGCAGTTGAATATGGATGTGCTAGAGGCATGAAATGTGCATACTTTGTAATCCTATCAATTATTGTAAAAATGATTGTATAACCATCATTTGGGTAGCCCCTCTGAATCAATGCATGTAGTAGTAGCTATCAGTTTCCCAACTCCTTTTAATCTCCTATAATAGAGAGTTATGGATCTGGGAAACCAAAATTGTGTACTTCTCTTCATTTCCCCTCGTAGACAAACCATTAGCTGCAGTATTATCCACTCCTTTATTGTATTTGATTTTAAAGCCAAATCCAAGTAATTTAGGTAGCCATATCCGTTGAAATGGAGTGGTAATCTTCTGCTCAAGCAAGTACTTAAGGCTCTTATTATAGGTTGGCCCCATAAACTTTCTTCTAGTCAAATAATGAGACCATGCTTGATTGCAACCAACAAAGCCAACAACTCCTTCTCATATGTTTATAAATGTCTATATTTCTCAAACAGAGCCTTACTTGCATATGCTAGAGGGTGTCCCTCTTGCATCAAAATAGCTTCCAACCCGTATTACAAGCATCTGCTTCTACCACAAACACCTTATCAAAGTTAGGCAAAGCTAGTACATGAGCAAATACTAAAGTAGATTTAAGTGTATTAAAAGCCTAATCAACCTCCATATGCCATTTGAATGCATTCTTCTTCTACAATTTTATCAATGGTTTACTCAATTGGCCATACCCTTTAATGAATCTCCTATAATAGCCTGTTAAACCTAGGAATCCTCTATGTTGTTGCGAGGTTGTAGGAATTGACCATTGTTGAATTGCTGCAATCTTCCTTGGATTTGTAGCTACCCCTTGCATTGATATAAAGTGGCCAAGATATTCTACCTTTCTTGCTCCAATTGAACACTTGGATTTTTTATCAAAAAGTTAATGATGATCCCTCAACACTTGTAACACTTGTTAAAGATGATCCAAACATTGATTCAAATATGAAATAAACCAAAATGTCATTAAAAAATACCAAAACAAACTTACTCAAGTATGGATTGAAAATGGAATTCAGAAGGCTTTGGAAAGTTGCATGTGTATTGGTTAAGCCAAAAGGCATAAAAAAACTTCACAATACCCCTCAGGAGTTCATAAAAACAGTTTTTTCAATGTCTTCTTCAAAAATTTATTTGATGATAGCTTGCTCTTAGAAAAGAAGCTAGCTCCTCCCAGTTCATCCATAAGCTCTTTAATCAATGCAATTGAAAACTTAACCTTCGCTATGCATCTATTCAAAGCCCTATAATCCTCATAGATTTTCCATGAATTATCTTTCTTTTTAACCAAAACCACCGGTGATGAGAAAGGGTTAACACTTTCTTGAATCATACCTTGCTTCAACTTATCTCTAATAAACTCTATTGCCGTTTTTTGTAATCCTGCATACCTATATGGCCTTTTATCAATGTCCTCTTTACCCTTTTTCAACATATTCGATGATCATGCTTCCTTTTGGGTGGTAAACCCATTGGTTCAACAAAAATATCTTTATATTACTCTAATGACTTTTGAATAAGTTTTTGATCATTTGGTCTGCTTGGTAAAATTGCACACAACATCAACTTTCATAAATTTTTGAAACTGTCCTTGTCTAGCTCTTTTCTCTTGTCCATTGTGCAATTTCTCTTTCTCTTCGCCAATCAAACATCATGGATTTTGAAATTAAAAGCTAAACCATTCATATATACTAACCATTAAACCCCTAATACTTTCACCCAATTTTTACAGCCAATGCATCATAATGAAATGAATGACCATTTACCTCACATTCCTATACCTCTTATTACTATAGATTTTCATTCCTCCTATAGTAATCATCACAGGTTCTATATCCTCTAATAACCCTTGCTCTTTCTTCGCCACAGCTTTATGAATGAAATTATGAGCACTACCCTCATCAATTAGTATATGGATGACTCTCCCATTAAAATACTTTTTACTTTCATTTGCTTATATTAAGTCGTAGTAATACTTGTCATCGCTTCCATCGCTATGTTGTGTGAATGATCTGACATTATTTCCTCTTCCTCCTCTTTTACATCTCCATCTTCCTCTTCGTGCACTACATATATATGAAATTGCTTCTTTTTGCACTTATGTCTTGGTATAAACTTTTCATCACACCAAAAACATAATCCCTTAGCTCGACGATCATCAATCTCTTTGCTACTAATTGCCTTTGTCACTTTTAGATTAGTGTTATTATTGAGCCCTTGGAGGTGAAGTTATTCCTTGCACCCCTAATTGATGACTTCTTCAGTTTCCTCGATAAGCTAACACACAATGCTGAAACACCATCTCCTGTTTCTTGGTTGCTTCATACATCTGTTGGAGTCTTGGATTGATCAACTTCATAGGGTACTCTCTTTCTGACTTCAGATCCTTCAAGAACAAGCACAGCAAATACATCTCTAGCATTACCAACTTATGTGACAAAAAAGCAAACTTGGCATAAGAATCTTTGTCTATCGTAGTCTGCACCAATTCCTTTAACTCTCCCACTCATAATCAAACAAAGAATCTCTAAATCTCTTCTCTAGCTTATCAGTTATCCCCCTAACTAAGTGGTTTTGCATTAAGCCTATTCCGTAGATACAATTGAAGCCAAGATAGAGCTTCTCCTACCAAGTGCGTCATTGCAATCCCCACCTTCAACTTAGCCAATGCTCAATCCAACATAAAGAATTGCTCACTTTTGAAGATCGAACATCACAAACCTTCCACATCAAAGGTTGTAAACGTTACTAAATCGAGTGTGAATGGTATAACCACCATGCCCTTGAAACTCATTATTATGTGTCTTTGATACCCTCATGTCGTTTTCCATCGTTCTTCAATTATGATCCCTTTCCACATGTAACTGAAAAATCATCTCCTTCAATTCCTCAATCATCTTCTTGTACTTAGCATCTAATTCTTGAATTTTGCTTCATAGATTTTCTTCCAATCTTTGCACAACATGAGAATTGGTCCTGCTGCCATTTCTTCTTCCAACTGCAAAGTCATACCAAAAATCAATAGTTCTGATACCAATTTGATGCAACAATATTGGAGTTCAATTGGGATTTCGTCTTTTTAGGGAATTTGTTCAGTTTTTAGAATGCAAGAATTAGAAAGAAGAAGAAACAAGAAATAGAGAGAGAAATGAGACTTCGAATTAGCTGCGAAAATTTTGTTACAAGTTGGTGTCAATGGCTAATATAGCTGTTACCCTTTTCCTATCTGCTCCTACACGTGTCTCACTACAACTCCCATATTCACTCCTAGACAACATTGTTTTACTTATTATTGAAAATTATACAATCTGACATCGTTTAACTCTATCATTCCCAGTGCGAAAAGTTTGTTACAAGTTGGTATCAATGGCTAATATAGCTGTTACCCTTTTGCTATCTGCTCCTACACGTGTCTCAGTACAACTCCCAGACAACATTGTTTTACTTATTATTGACAATTATACAATCTGACATCGTTTAACTCTATCATTCCCAGCTCACTTGACGTCGTCTCCATCTATCTTCTTCAACTCAATATTGAGTTGTATCAGATTCTTATTATGGCTTAATAGGCTTAAACCTAAATTCATAAGGGCAAAATAGATTATAAATATTTTCCTTGTCTAATAAGAAAAACTAAACTAAAAACTCTTTTTCGTTTTGCTTCACATATTTGATAACTTTGTATCTTACTTAATAATCTAAAATCACGTAGCTTTGAATGTCAGATCAAGGTCAAATGAGATGAATTGATTCGAGTTATAGTTGAGCCTGTGAGCATAAGGGGCAAACAATTGGGAAATTCATCTTTTGTTGTCATTTCTTTGTATTATGTACATTTAGAAGAAAATGAATTAAAACCTGTATAATTCCATCAGATATTTGCAGGATTGTCAATGGCCTCCAAAAAACCGCTCTTGGTCCCACTCCTGGTTCAACCACAACTTTGTCGTCAGCTCAGGATGTAACTTTTCGGCATGAATCTGTGAAGTGCTTGGTTAGTATCATAAAGTCAATGGGTTCCTGGATGGACCAACAACTGAGAGTTGTAGAAGCCTATATGCCAAAGAACTCAGAGAGTGATGCTTCAACAGAGAATCACTCCACACTCAGTGGAGAAGATGGAAGTGTTCCTGACTATGATTTGAATGCAGAAGTGATTTCTGAAATGTCAGATGCTACTACTCTTGAACAACGTCGGGCTTTCAAAATTGAAGTCCAGGTTAAGTGTTACTTCATTTGTCTAATAAGGCCTCAATTGTTATATGCATTTAGTGACTAACCTGTAAAAAGTTTTGCTCTACAGTGCATGATGATAGATATTGTATTTTGGTCAGAGATGATTTATCTTTTTTGCTACTAGATATCTAACTGCCTCAAAAAATTTTTCTGGTGTCTTCCATCCTCCCATGTTTCTCAGTTTTTAGCGTCTTTTGCTTCCCATGACAAGTTTACTGGGTTTTATGCAGAAAGGTATCTCCTTATTCAACAGGAAACCTTCCAAGGGTATTGAATTTCTGATGAGCACAAAAAAGGTTGGCCGTTCACCCGAAGAAGTTGCTATCTTCCTTAAAAACACAACTGGCTTAAACGAGACCATGATTGGGGACTATTTAGGTGAAAGGGATGAGTTTTGTTTGAAGGTTATGCATGCTTATGTTGACTCATTCAATTTCAAAGGTAGGGATTTTGGTGAAGCAATAAGGTTTTTCATACGTGGATTCAGATTACCTGGAGAGGCACAGAAGATTGACCGCATTATGGAAAAGTTTGCTGAGCGCTATTGTAAATGCAATCCAAATTCATTTAGCAGCGCAGACACTGCTTATGTTCTTGCTTACTCTGTGATCATGCTCAATACAGACGCTCACAACAGCATGGTTAAAGATAAGGTTTGTGTGTGAACCTTTTACCCCCAACAAAAGAAAGGAAGAAAAGGAAAAACAGAATAAAAAACACCACAGAAGCAAAAAGAACTAATATGAGTCACTTGTCTCAGCTTCGTTCTTAATAATTTCATTGATCAAATACAAAATTTTGTGTGAATCAAGAATCTGTTATTGCCTCATACACTTGCCATTTGTAAACCTTCCTAATAGTAAATCATATTCATAATCCAAGCTCTCTTGCATGTAATTGGTCGCTATTTGCTGCAAATTCTTTGCATATATCTGTGAACATTTTCTGGTCTTATTTTGACTAATTATGGGAGTTGACGATGGAGAAAATATATTGTATCTGAAAAATAGGTTTATTTGGAGTAATCTAAGAGTTCATATCAATTTCAACTTTTTTGCTAACTTTATGTTTTCTGGATGCCATCCAGATGTCTAAGGCTGATTTTATAAGGAACAATCGTGGAATAGACAATGGCAAGGATTTGGCTGAGGACTACCTAGGTGCCATATATGATCAAATTGTTAAAAATGAAATTAAAATGAGTGCTGTTTCTTCTGTTCCTCAAAGCAAGCAGGTAAACAGCCTGAACAGACTATTAGGTTTGGATGGCATACTGAATCTGGTCACTGGGCGGCAGACTGAAGAAAAGCCATTTGGTGCAAATGGACTCCTTATAAGGCATATACAGGAGCAGTTTAAAGCAAAGTCGGGAAAATCTGAGTAAGCTATTTCGTTAGGAAATCACTGTTGATTTGCTCAAGATATTCAAGAACATCTACGCCATATTAAAGTGAAACCATGCTTTACCCCTCACTTTGTCTGAAATAGACTTCTATGATTTCCCTTACAGTTCCTCCCTCCTGCCTTGAATATTACAATCTAATTAATTCTCACATATTGGTATTGCAGATCAACATATCATGCCATTACAGATGCAGCAATCTTGAGGTTCATGGTTGAGGTTTGCTGGGGTCCTATGTTGGCTGCTTTAAGTGTCACTCTTGACCAGAGTGATGACAAGCTTGCTACGTCTCAGTGCCTACATGGCTTTCGGTATGCAGTGCATGTAACCTCTGTAATGGGTATGCAGACCCAGAGAGATGCTTTTGTGACATCTATAGCGAAGTTCACTAATCTTCACTGTGCTGCAGATATGAAACAAAAAAATGTTGACGCTGTTAAGGTCTGTGTTCACTAAGGACATAATTAAGGTCTGTGTTCACTAAGGACATAATTAAAAAACGATGACTTTTCCTTATCATTGTACATTCCCTCTAGGATGGGATAAGCACTCCCTAGCATCTTTAAATTGAATATTTTGTTTCCACCCTTAAGCATGGTCGATCTCCTGTGTCCCATAGAAAAAATTGGATTTTCTGTTCTTTTTGGTTTTGACGTGTGCAACTGTCATTAAAAAACGAAGATGTTAATTGTTTGCATTGTTTTGACTGCTTCAATATACTACAACAGTAACAAGGATTGATTCATTATCTGTTACGCATATGCAAACTGTTCATCAGCTTCTTTTCAGTATCATTTACTTTCTATGTTCAAAATTTTGACTTTTTGCAGACAATAATTGCAATTGCCATTGAAGATGGTAACTATCTTCAAGAAGCTTGGGAACACATTCTAACATGCCTCTCACGTATAGAGCATCTACAACTGTTGGGAGAGGGTGCACCTCCTGATGCATCTTTTTTCACTGCATCTAATGTTGAGACCGATGAAAAAGCAATGAAGTCGCCATCAGTTTATCCTTCTCTAAAGAAAAAGGGAACTCTCCAGAATCCAGCTGTAATGGCTGTTGTTAGAGGGGGTTCATATGACAGTTCCACTGTTGGAATAAATTCTCCAGGACTAGTGACTCCGGAGCAGATTAATAATTTTATAGCAAATTTGAATCTGCTTGACCAGATCGGGACCTTTGAGTTGAATCACGTATTTGCTAATAGCCAAAGGCTAAATAGTGAGGCAATTGTAGCTTTTGTGAAAGCACTATGCAAAGTTTCAATGTCCGAGTTGAAGTCCCCAACAGACCCTCGTGTATTTAGCCTAACTAAAATTGTTGAAATTGCGTATGATCTTCCTCCTTTTCCTTATAAAAAATCTTATTTTGGTAGATTTTATTCAGATGGATCTGGTGCTAAAAGAATAATGTGATTATACAAGAGAACTTTTGTTGTTGATTTGATGATTGAAAGGAGCATAATAAAGATTTGTGTCTCAGTTGGCTGATTGATATATGAAATAATTCTTTGCTAGTCTCTCTCTCACTTGAGACATATGAGGGCTGCGTGAATGATGCTGTGAAATTATATTGAAACGAATGCCCCTTTATACATGATTGAAATACGATGTGTTGATTATGACATCATTGATTTTTCATGCAGGCATTATAATATGAACCGCATCAGATTAGTTTGGTCCCGCATATGGAATGTTCTCTCCGAATTTTTTGTGACTGTTGGTTTGTCTGAAAATCTCTCTGTTGCAATTTTCGTTATGGATTCTCTTCGGCAACTTGCCATGAAATTTTTAGAGCGTGAGGAGCTGGCAAATTACAACTTCCAGAATGAATTCTTGAGGCCATTTGTGATTGTTATGGAGAAAAGCAGCTCCACAGAAATCAGAGAATTAATTGTTCGATGCATTTCACAGATGGTCTTGAGTCGTGTTAGTAATGTCAAGTCTGGTTGGAAAAGTGTTTTCATGGTATGTTAATGGCTTTTGTTATTGATGTTCATGACGCTACATGTTTTGAACTTTAGAGACATGGACTTCAACATAAACTTGAAATTCAGATTGCTTGTGACCAATTCCGTTTATTTTATCTTTTTTCTTCCAAGAAGGAAAACATGCTTCAATTGCCTGTTCTCTATGACTTTCAAACATTCACAAAGTCAGCATCTTTGGTTGAAACATATTTCAATTATGTTATTCCATCCTTGCAGGTTTTCACAACAGCTGCTGCTGATAAGCAGAAGAATATAGTCCTGTTGGCATTTGAGACAATGGAAAAAATCGTTCGAGAATATTTCCCTTACATAACGGAGACAGAGACAACAACTTTTACTGATTGTGTTAGATGTCTGACCACATTTACCAGCAGTAGATTCAACAGTGATGTAAGCCTCAATGCAATTGCATTTCTTCGTTTTTGTGCTCTGAAGCTTGCAGAGGGAGGACTTGTTTGCAAGGAAAAGAGCAGATCCACTAGTTCATCTTGTTCACTTTCTAATGAGGTTGCGTCAGATGTACGAATATGTAATGAAAGGGATGATAATGCGTCTTTTTGGATTCCTTTGCTCACAGGTAATCTGCTCAAGGCAGGATAGATGCTAAAAACTACCTCTGCAGTTTTTTTTTTTCTGTTTTATCGACCCATCTAGTTACTTACCTATGGTTTGTAGTGAAACAAACTTGAATCAATGTGTTTCACTTCAACACCTCTATTTGTCCCACAAAAAGAAATCATAGCATATTGTGCTTCAATCTGTGTGAAAAATCACCTCTTCTTTTTTATAGTTAAATATTTCACTGTTGTTTCAGGGCTGACAAAATTAACATCTGATCCAAGATCAGCTATTCGAAAGAGCTCTTTGGAAGTCCTCTTCAATATTCTCAATGATCACGGTCATCTTTTCTCAAGCTCATTTTGGGTTACCATTTTTAATTCAGTAATCTTTCCAATATTCAATATCACTTGTAACAAGGAGGATGCCTCAATTCAAGATGAACAGAATATACCAAGTTCAGAATCCCAACACCTAGATGTAGGCTTATTGGATGCTGAAAACTCTGCAGCAGCAGCACAGTACCTAGTAGATATATATATCACTTTTTTTGATGTGGTGAGACCTCAACTGCTAGATGTGGTATCAACATTGACAGCATTCATCAAAAGTCCTGTTCAGGGACCTGCTAGAACTGGCATTGCTGCACTATTGCGATTGGCTGGCAAACTAGGTAATAAGCTTTCAGATGAAGAGTGGAAAGGGATATTTGTAGCTTTGAAAGAGGCTGCTGATTCAACATTGCCTGGTTTCTTGAAAGTTCTCAAAAGCATCGACGACATTGAGATTGCCGACAACTCTTACCCTTATTCTGACGGGGATGTTTCTTCTGATCGTGGCTTCAGCAGTGATGATGTTGAGGATGACAATCTCCAAACTGTGGCATATGTGGTATCGAAAGTGAAGTGTCATATTGCTATACAGCTCCTTATTGGGCAGGTTCTCTTCCTTCCAAGCCCTCCCCCCTCCCAATAAAAAAGTTGTTATTTTCCTTTTCACATCTTTTCTGGCAACTCAGTTTGGTGTATCCGTAGCAATAGGTAAGGTTCCCATTTTACCCTGTACAATGCTCCAAGGAGTAGAGAAACATTTAGAAGTGTTTCTATCATTGGTTGACATGTCTGTTTCGGGAGCTACTGGAAATGATATGGAAACTATTTTCACTAAAGGCAAAAAAACTGTAGCTCATTCGAGCACTAGGACAAGCTCTCCGTTGAATCAAATAGATTGTAGCTCTGACTTGTTGCTCTTACATCATATGCATTTTTCTTAACTCTGCAAACTGTTGGTATTTCTCTGTGATATGATTTTCCTTTAACTAAACAGGTTGCATCTGATCTGTATAAAGCTCACCTCCAATTCTTGTCAGCAGCGTCCATCAGAATTCTTCTTGATGTATATTCCTCACTCTCGTCGCATGCTCAGCAACTGAACTCTGACAGTGCCCTACAAAAGAAGATGAAAAAAGCGTGCTCAATCCTAGAGCTCTCTCATCCTCCCATGGTTCATTTCGAAAATGAGTCATATCAGAATTACCTTAACTTCGTTCAGAATTTACTTGTGGATAAGCCATCTATATCGGAGGGGATAAATGCAGAAGCACTTCTGGTTGAAGTGTGTGAAAAAATATTGCATATCTATTTGAAATGCACAGGCTGTACATCTGCGGTGCAGAAACCAGTTAATCAGCCAGTGATACACTGGATTCTTCCACTAGGTTCAGCCAGAAAGGAAGAATTGGCTGCCAGATCATCTTTACTAGTTTCTGCTTTGAAGGTATTAAGTTCTTTGGAAAGGGATTCGTTAAGGAGACATATGTCACAGTTCTTCCCGTTGTTGGTAGATCTTGTGAAAAGTGAGCATAGCTCAGGAGAAGTTCAGATTATTCTGAGAGATGTTTTCCAATCATGTATAGGCTCAATAGTAATTGGATAAGTCATTGTTTTGGATACTACTAATACACATGAATGTCATTCTCAAAATCACAGTTTTGGTATGAAAAGTTGCATTAGCTGTATGTTATATAACTAGGCTATTTCTGTACTTTGTAAAGATGCTCCTTTAGAATATTTTTAGATGCATACAACAATCTTTAAGTTACAAATAATATATTTTCTGAAATACAAGAGAAAATCGTGCCAATAACAAAGATTCGTTATTAGCTAAGCTTTATTTAATTATATCTTAATGGGAAATGTGTATCAAAGAATTTATATGATTATAGATTTAACTTCCTTGTAATTTTCTATCATGTAGAATTAGTTTCTGATTCAATCATATTCAAAAGATTAGTTTCAATGATTGGGAATGATATTATTTCCTTGTTTTTATTTTTACTAGAAAAGTACAAGATATTACTCTCAAAGTTAACAGGTCAATCCTAAGTCAAGAAAGAAAGATAGCAGCAGCTTAATTACAGAGGGGAAAGTGTCCAGTCTTTAGAGCTTCACCTATTGTAGTTTAAAGATATTGGTATCTAACGCCGAGCACTGAAGTTCAGCGGTAGTTCGAACCCTGCTTGTGAATGCAACGTTAAATACTTTGGTGGTAGTGCTGGGTCGTCAGTTTGTCACTTGGGATGTGAATGCAACGTTAAATACTCGGTGGTAGTGATGCGTCCGATCTCTTATGTAGGCACGAGTAGGGATTAATTTGAGTGTGATAGTGCCACCAAATAAGTTTGGGCCCGTCCAAAACATTTCGTAAGTTTATCCCAAAAATAAAATAAAATTGGTGTCTCTGTTGGCACGTATCCTTTCAATACAGCCAAAATTTAAGGATGAAAATAGGGTATGGGGTGGCCCTGCAACGGGTCAAGCCTAGTTGAGCCATCTCGGGTTTAATTTTTTCAAAAGTTTTAAACTCTGAGCTTATGCTTGGATTGTTAGGATTTGGCAAAATAACATCATTTTAATATTTTATTAAAAATAATTTGAGCTCAGTTGAACTCAAGCTGGAGCCTACTGTCTCGGGCCTAATCCATCTAATTGTAATTTCTACCAAATTAAGAAAAAAAAATTCGATAATAATAATACATTAATTCAATTCAAATTAAGTTAATAAATTTAATGGAATATAATAAATAGTCCAACATGACTTAGATACAAAATTTGAAAATTTTAAAAAATCAAATTCGACCACACAAAATCAAGTCATAATTAACTAGAATCTAAAATAGTTGAGTCATTTTATTATAATTTTAAATTACCGTTATCCTCGATAACACGGCTAATTATAAAAAAATTAAAATGTATTCAATTTTATAATTACAACTCAAATTACAAAAAAGTAATGGTTAAATATTTAAATTTTTAATTTTTTAAATTTAATCTGATGTTAGAATATTCGTTAACGTTGCTGACATCACTTGTCACAAAAGACAGATTCTGTTAACAATTATATAAGTTAGAATTAATTAAACTAAGTAATTAAGTTTTATTAATTTATTTAACTAAACTACTTATTTTAGAATTGATAAACCTTAAATCACTGGGCAACAAGCTTCATTCATGTTTTTCCAAAAATAACATAATTTAGTTAAATAATTTAATGAAACTTAATTATTTAGTTTAATTAACTATGATATATATAAATATTAAGGGTATCTATCTTATGTAGCAAATTACGTCAGAAATATGAACGAATATACTAATGTCAGGCTAGAATTAAAAAGAATCAAAAATTCGAGCATTTAATTTATTTTTTAAACTTCGGACTATAATTACAAAATTGAGTAAAATTTGAGTTTTTTTTATTATCCATATATATATATATATATTGACTTACAATAAATAAATTAAATAAGTTATTTTAAAACTTTAATAAAAATAACGAATTTTTGACCTAAAATTTAATAAAAATTA
>JANQBM010000221.1:41953347-41965184 GCA_025594535.1 Erythroxylum domingense
CATCATCTTCACTTGAATCGTGATCAGATTCACTGGTATCATCATTCTTGACTTCTTTGATCTTTAATGCTTTTGATGATGAAATTCTATTTTTCTGAGTCTTGTGATTTTTTTGACTAGCCTTTAATGCTATAGATTTGTCTCTTTTAGGTTTATCTTCAGCATCAAGCTCTGCTTCATGTATCTTCAAAGAACCAAGCAATTCGTCTAGCTTTAATTTGCTTAAGTCCTTGGCTTCTTATATTGCAGTGACTTTGGGTCTCCATCTTTTCAGCAGACTTCTGAGAATCTTCCTGACATGGTCTTGATTATCGTAGATTCTCCCAAGAGCTTTAAGTCCATTAGCGATAGTTTGAAATTGTCCAAACATCTGATCAATAAACTCATCTTCTTTCATTTTAAACAACTCATACTAATGTACAAGAATACTGATCTTGGACTTTTTCACCGGGTTTGTGCCTTCATGTGCGATGGATAGAGTGTCCCACATCTTCTTCGCAGTTTCGCATTTATAAACTTTATCATATTCACTTATGCTTAAAGCACAACTCAAAAAGAACTTGGCCTTTAAATTTAGTTGAAATCTAGCTTTGTGATCAGCTGACCATCTGTTACGAGGAATGGTATTTCCTTCATCATCAATTGGTACGTATGGTCCATTCTCGATGACATCCCAAAGATCAATGTGTGTGGATTCTATGAAGAGCTGCATCTTATCCTTCCAATAATGATATTCTACACCATTGAATGCAGGAGGTCTTGTGACGGAGGCACCTTCAGCTATAAAAACATGTGATTCAGCCATGGATCTTTATCCTCACTTTGTAAAGGTGGTTCCTGGAAATCGAGCTCTGATACCAATTGAAGTAAATCACGAGTTAATATATAATTCATGTACAATATATAAGATACACAAGAAGGGGGGTTGAATTGTGTATTCTTTTCGTGAATACAAAAACTTTAATATATCTTGTTAAAAACTTTTCAAATTGTTAAAAGAATACCACAAAAGTTATACACAAATAGTTACGTAGTTAAATCGCAAATAATTTCTATATACTTGTCTAAAAACAAAATAGAATAAAGTGAAAGGTTAGAAGATAGACGTTGCGATTTTCATACTGGTTCACCCCAAACCATGGGCTACGTCTAGTCCTCAGAGTTTATATGAGATTTCACTATACTTCAACAATTTTACAAGTATTCTTTCTTCCCTTCTAAAGTCTCTTTAGGTCTCTTACATAAAGTATTCTTTCTGTTATCTTAGCCTCTCCAGGCTCTTAGCTTTTTCTTTCTCTCACTAGAAAGACATTGTGAGCTTTTTGTTACAATAGGGTTTGCTCTCTAGTATCACAATTTTGAATACAGAATTTTTCTTTGTAAGTAAACACTTGAAAGCTCAAAAGGTTATTCAATCTTCGACTGCAACTAGTATATATAGCCTAAGTCTCCAACTGCTTCTTGATTCTTGATAACTGCTTCTTGATTCTTGTAGAACCCGTTATTCAGTTGAGTTCTGTAAATAACTCCAACTAGCTAACTGTCTAACGTACTAGCATATATTCATCTTTGTATCGTCTGTGTTTTTCACTTCTTCTGTGTTTTCCGCTTCTTCTGTGTTTTCACTTATGTGATTTTCGCTTCTTCTGTGTTTTCCACTTCTTCTGTGTTTTCCGCTTCTTCTGTGTTTTCACTTCTTCTATGTTTTCTGCTTCTTCTGTGTTTTACTCTTCTTCTGTGTTTTCACTTCTTCTGTGTTTTTCGCTTCTTCTGTGTTTTGCGCTTCTTTTGTGTTGTCTGCTTCTTCTGTGTTTTCCACTTCTTCTGTGTTTTCACTTCTTCTGTGTTTTATGCTTCTTCTGTATTTTCTGCTTCTTCTGTGTTTTCACTTCTTTTGTGTTTTCCGCATCTTCTGTGTTTTTCACTTCTTTTGTATTTTTCTGCACACTTAGCACACTTATCAAAATAGTTCATTTATTTCTATTATTATTAATATTTGATTGTCACCAAAATTAATAATCATGAAGTCCTCTTGACTTAACAAAAATTTTGTCTTAAACTAATAAGAAAAGAGGAGAAGAGAGTCCTATATAGTAAGAAAGAAAAAGTGAGAAAGTCATAGAAGAAACTAAAAGAAGAGAAGGAGAAACTGAAGCATAAAAGAGGAAGAAGAATATTCCGTTTAGTTTTTAGGTAAACTTTATTTATTCTTCTTATTTTGATAGAAAAAGGAAGTAGAGAAAATAGGTTATATGCTAAAAAGGAAAAGAGAAAGAAGAGAACCGAGATATTTTTTTCTTAGATTTATATGAACTTTTAACTAGATCGTAGTTCTTTTTGCTTAGATAAGCGAAGAGTAGATTAAGTCTAAGCCCATTTTTAGATAATAGAGCTTTATGGAAGCTCTATTCGTATATGATGTTTGAATGAAAATATCTTAGTTTGAAGGGAACCAAGAAAGTCGAAGGCAAGAACAAGAAGAAAAATAAACTTGATCTTGGAGTTACAAGTAAATAGGTGGGTAGTATGTTTATAATTATTATGATGATGAGCTAAAATATTTGCTTTTAGTATGCTAAATTGCTTGTCTTGAATCATTGTGAATGTGGAAAAAATGTTATGTGAATTTGATATTATGTTTACCTTGAAAGATACTGCATTTTGTATTGATGAAAGAAATAAAACTTCAAGAAGCAAGAAAATATGAATATGATATGATATATGTAAGCATTGGAAATTTTCTTCTATGGGTAAGAGAGATACTATTCTGTTTGTCACGTGCACGTTGACCTAAAGCTTTCTCCAGGCTGTCCACTTGTGGCACACGAGCTCCAAAAAATGGACTCATTCTGTTCATGGTGTAAAATTTGATTCGCCATTTATTTTATTGGATTCTCTCGAGCCATTATGTTTGTGTATTGCATTTTGAATTGTTGAACATAGAGCATAATTGAGTGTTAGTGTTTGATTATTAAATGAACATACATATATATATATATATATATATATATATATATATATGTCTTAGCAGATCATATTATCCACAATTTCTTAATTCTGAGAGTTCACATAGTCAAGAATATAGTATCTCACAAATCAGATCATATGTTATCGCTGGCTATAAATGTATTAGCCATTGAATTTAGCAGCTCACCTTATCATTTTCCACTCTTCAGGTATAGACAAAGTAGATAATTGAACCTTGCAAACTTCGACTTACTCCAAGAATTTCTATTTTTTTATAACTAAGTTAGTTCAGAAACTTTTGATACTTTAGAAGCATATCAAACATGAGCATTCATGATTGTATTTTTGCATTATGCTACTAATGTGATTTCTGATATGTAATTTGAAGTTATGTACAATCTTTGTTTTATCAGAAAAATGACAATGAGAATTGTAGATTTTCTCTTTTGAATATATGCGGATTTTCTCTTTTGGATGGGATTTCTTTAATTAAATTGTTTTAATGGGAGTTTTGTATGCATAGTTTCAGGTCTTGTGATATTGTGTAAGATGTATATAGATATAAAGGAAAGAAAAATGGGGAAATAGCTGTGTTATAAATCTTCAATGAATAAACTATTTTGATCAGGAAGAATTAGATAAAATTGTCTTAAGAAAGTTGTAGCTGTTTCTCTTAGCTTTCTAACGATATAAAGTTTATAATTTTTGGACTTCAGGATTGAAAGTTATGAAGATTAGAAGTGGGTGTGTGCAATAGGGTTACAAGATCATGCAAAAGTTGCGTTGTTCATCAAATTGCATGATCGTGCACTGCTATTTTAGTTAGAAGCACGACCGTAAGCCCGTGACTCTTTGTTATCACGGCCGTGACATTTTCAAATGCACGACCATAACATTCTCACTTTTTTTTGTATTTATTTTGGTATTTGTTTTTACTCCCAACCGTGACTTATATTTATTTTATTTATTTTTATTTTTACTATTATTTTCCAAAATTCCCCCATTTTGACACTTAATCGCCACGAAATAAGAACTGAGACTTGGGGCCAACATCTTTGGTATCATAGCCCATGGTTTCTAAGGATTCCTAGGCTTAGAATATGTTATACTATGAAATATATGATGTGTGATAAAGTGTTTGTATTGCTAAATTACTTGTTTGCATTGTTAAGATTATTGATTGCATTAAGTGATATGCATATCATGCATACATGTAGGAAATAAGATTAAAATGAAAAGTAAATTAAAAGATATTGTCTTATTGAAGGAGTACAATGTCATCTCGTAGAAGAACACAAGGAGTTTTGCAAGGATTTGCTGCACCTGATTCTCCACTAGGAGAGGAGGGTACTGATGAGTCAAGAACCCTAGCAATTGTTGAGACAATTGTAGGGCAGGCCCGAGTCATCTCTTCCTCAAGAATAAGTGCCTAATCCATTTAATCCTAGAATGTTTTAAGAATTTGCTCGGGATTTTGTTTAGACTATGGGCCATATGCCATTAATTTCTACCTGAGCATCGGCTAAGAAAGGGAGAAAATTTGATAAGCTGAGGAAGTATGGCGTAGTGAACTTTTATGGAACAATCGATCCAGAGGAAACTGAGACTTAGTTGAGGAAGTCAGAAAGAATACTGGAACAGATAGACTGTGAGGATGGTGAAAGAGTTGTGTATGCTACAAGCTTGCTATAGGGAGATGTCCTGCATTGCTAGGAAGGTGTACCAGGGAATAAGATTAAACCGCTAGTGTTGACATGAAAGGACTTCCTAGCGGCTTACAAAAAGAAATATCTGTCTGAGATGTAAATCCAGTAGAAGCAGAGGGAGTTTCTGAGTCTCACCTAGAGGGAGATAACAGTGAGGGAATATGAGCGTAGATTTATAAAGTTGTCTTGATATGTAGTTGAGCTGGTGATGAGCGAGGCAGCTAAGTTCTAAAGGTTTGAAGTAGGATTGCATTTAGCCATCAGAGAAAAAGTGGTGGCGCAAAATTTTTGTGACCTTCAACAATTGGTAGAAGCTGCATTAAGAGTGGAGAATGTGGAAAACATAAAGAGCGTAGTGAACAAAAAGAGGAAAAGAAGAGAACAACTCAGAAGTGGCAGCGCTTCCATGCCAGAAAGTAGTACCAAGAACTTCCCCATAAAGTCTGATGTTAGGAGTAGTGGTACAAGCAGGCCCAAACCAACGAGAACTACTTCTCTTCAAGCCTCGATTGTTACAGACAGGGGAAGAGGAGAGGGGGAAAATCCATCTTTTCCTAAATGCGATCATTGTGGCGAATTCCATAAAATAGAGTGCTATAAATTAACTGGCGCTTGTTTTAAGTGTGGAGAAAAGGGCATATGGCTCGGAAGTGTCCACAGTATGCAAGATGGGAGGGAACTCAGACGCAAGCTTCAAGAAGGATTAAGATTGTGGGAGTTGAGTCTGCAATTGAAGTAGGTAGTTCTAGTGCAACTAAGAAAGCAAATCCTCCAAGAAGACCAAGGAGACATGCACTAGCTAGAGTATTCACAATGACCAAGGAGGAAGTAGAAGCAGCTCCAGAGGTTGTTACTAGTATGGTTAAATTATTTCATGATGACATTTTTGTTTTGATTTATCTGGGGTCTACCCACTCATTATTTCAACAAGTATGATTTTGCATGATAGAAATTTGAGTTTATTAGATAGTCCTTTAATGGTTAGTACCTCGATTGGCCAGTATATCGTTATTAGTCATGTTTATCGAGAGTGTGAAATATGTATTGGTGAGGTAAAATTAGTGGTGGATTTAATGCCATTGGAGATGAAGGGATTGGATGTGATTTTGAGCATAGACAACTTAGAAAAATATAATGGTAATTTGAATTGCAAACAGAAAAAGGTGGATTTTGTGTTGGAAAAAGGTGAAAAGGTGGTGTTTGTAAGAATCAAGAAAGCAAGCCCGTCCATAATTATTTCAGCTCTAACAGCAGAGAAGCTGATGAGGAAAGGATGTGAAGTATTCTTGGCATATGTGGTAGACATGAAGGTAGATGAAGGAAAATTAGAAGATATTCCTATAGTAAGGGAATTTCCAGATGTCTTTTGAGAGGGATTACCAGGACTACCACCACCTAGAGAGATCGAGTTCACCAAAGAGCTTCTTCCAGGCACAACACTAATATCTATTCCACCTAATAGAATGGCTCTGGCAGAATTAAAAGAGCTTAAAGAGCAGTTAGAAGAGCTGTTGGAGAAAGGTTTTGTTAGGCCTATCTCTTCGCCTTGGGAGGTCTAGTTCTTTTTATGAAAAAGAAAGATGGATCCTTGAGGATGTGTGTGGACTATAGGAAGCTCAATCATTTCACTATCAAGAATTGATATCCTCTCCCACGCATAGATGATTTGTTTGATCAACTATAAGGAGTAAAAGTCTTCTATAAGATAGACTTGAGATCGGTTTATCATTAATTGCAAATAAAAGAGTCCGATGTGTCAAAGACTGCTTTCAGAACACGATATGGGCACTTTGAGTTCTTAGTTATGCCCTTTGGATTAACTAATGCTCCTGCGGCCTTCATGGACTTAATGAATAGAGTCTTTAAGCCCCTGCGGCCTTCATGGACTTAATGAATAGAGTCTTTAAGCCTTTCTTAGACCAATTTGTCATAGTCTTTATTGATGATATATTGGTTTATTCCAAAAGCGATAAGGAGTACGAAGAGCATTTAAGGATTGCCTTGAAGACATCGAGGGAGAAAGAGCTGTATGCCAAACTTGGTAAATGTGAGTTTTGGCTAAAGGAAGTGGTATTTCTTGGACACGTGATTTTGGAAAAAGGAGTACATATGGATCCACGGAAAACAGAAGCTGTCGTTAAATAGGAAGCACTCAATAATATAGCAGAATTGAAGAGTTTCTTAAGATTAGTTGGTTATTATAGACGATTTGTAAAAGGCTTTTCCATGATAGCAGCCCCACTCACCAAATTGACAAGGAAGAGTCAAAAGTTTGTATGGACAGAAGAATGTTAGAGGAGTTTTGAGGAATTGAAGATTAAACTTACAATTGCACCAATTTTGACTTTGTCTTTTAGTAGTGATGGATATATAGTATATAGCAATGCCTCGAGGAAAGGATTAGGGTGTGTGTTGACGCATAGAGATAAAGTGATTGCCTATACTTCCAGGTAATTAAAATCCTATAAAATGAATTATCCCACGCATAACTTGGAATTGGCTTCTATAGTCTTTCCATTAAAAATATGGAGACATTATTTATGTGGGATCACCACCAAAGTATTTACAGACCATCAGAGTCTTAAATATTTGATGAGCCAAAAAGAGTTAAATTTGAGGCAAAGAAGGTGGTTAGAATTATTAAAGGATTATGACTTGATGATAGATTACCACTAGGGGAAAGATAATGTAATAGTAGATGCATTGAGTAGGAAATCCACTATGGCACATATGAAGACGATATACTTCCTTTGTTAAAGGAATTAACCAAACTTCAGGTGATGTTGAGGTAAGCCGAATCTGGTAGTATATTGGCTAATTTTAGAGTAAGACCAGTATTGAATGAAAAGACTAAGGAATCAGAGGAACAAGATGAGTACTTGAGAAAGCGTAGAGAAGAAATTAAAAATGGTAAGCCCTCTGAAATAGGAATAAGAGGAGATGGATTGATGGTGGTAGGTAATAGATTATGTATTCCGGATATGCAAGAGTTGAAAGATGAAATTCTTAATGAGGCACATAATGCTCCATATGCAGTGCATGCATTTGGGGAGTACAAGAAGGTATAGAGATTTAAAAGAACATTTTTGGTGGAGGGGAATGAAGAAAGACGATGCAGAGTATACTAGGAAATGCTTGGTGTGTCAGCAAGTTAAAACGGAACAACAAGCACTCGCCGATAAGCTTAAGCCCTTGTCTATTCTTGAATGGAAGTGAGAGAAGATCATAATGGATTTCTTAATGGGATAACCGAGGACCAACAGGAAGCATGATGTAGTATGGGTGATTGTCGATAGGCTAACTAAGTCAGCACATTTCTTGCCAATTAGACAGACATATTTTTTAAATGCCTTGACTAAGAATTATATAGATGAAATAATCAGACTTCACATAATTCCAAGTTCTACAATCTCAAATTGAGATCTCAGATTCTCCTCCAGATTTAGAGAAATTTTGTAAGAGACTTTAGGAACCAAGTTGCATTTTAGCATAACTTTCCATCCATAGACGTATGTCCAATCAGAGAGAACAATAAGGACATTGGAGGCAATGTTAAGAGCTTATGTTATGGAATTTAAAGGCTCATGGGATGAATATCTACCTTTGATTGAGTTTTCTTATAATAATTCCTATCACTTAGGAATTCAAATGGCACCTTATGAAGCTTTGTATGGTAGGAGGTTTAGAACTCCTATTTGTTAGGACGAGGAAGGTGAAAGAAGACCTATAGGACCTGAGTTGTTTTAAGATACAGTTGACAAGATTAATTTGGTGAAACAGAGACTCAAGGTTGCTGAAGACACGATGAAGATCTATAAAGATGCATATAGGAAGGAGATGGAATATGAAGTTTGAGACAAAGTATTTCTTAGAGCCTCACTATAGAAGGGAGTCTTACGATTTGATAAAAAGGGTAAACTCAGTCCAAGATACATAGACTCTTATGAGATTATTGAGAAGATTGGGCCTTTCGCCTATAAGTTAGTCCTACTGCTAAAATTATCCAGGAGTCACAATATTTTTCATGTATCGATGTTGAGCTGATATAGATTGGATCCCTCACACATAGTCCAACCATCAGAGGTTCACTTAAAGGAGGATTTGACTTATAAAAAATAACTGTTGGAGATTTTAGATTCAAAGGAAAAGGTCTTGAGAAATAAGACTGTGAAGCTGGTTAAAGTTTTATGGAAGAACCATGCAAGAGAGGAAACAACGTGGGAATGTTTGGAAGCTATAAAGGAAAAGTATCCATAACTGTTTGTAGACTTAGGTAAGAATTTCGAGGATGAAATTCTTTAAAGGGTAAAAATGTTGGACCCTGAATTTTTCTTAGAATTTATTTTATTAAATTAGCAAGCATGAATATAAATTAGAATTCTTAAATTAGAAATTTTTGGAGTTTAATTAGGTATATAATTAATTATGTGTGGTTGCATGGATTAAAAAGAACAGCTAGAATTAAGTTAAGGGGTTAGAAGGCATTAGATTAAATATGGAAGGGTAAGCTTGGAAAGACGAAAGTTTGTCTCAAACTAATAAGAAAAGAAGAGAAGAGAGTTGTGTATAATAAGAAAGAAAGAGAGAAAGTCGTAGAAGAAACTAGAAGAAGAGAAGGAGAATTCGAAGCATAGAAGAGGAAGAAGAATATTCAGTTGAGTTTTTAAGTAACCTTTATTTATTCTTCTTGTTTTGATAGAAAAAGGAAGTAGAGAAAATAGGTTATGTGTTAAAAATAGAGAGAGAAAGAAGAGAACTGAGATTCTTTTTCTTTGATTTTTATAAACTTTTAACTAAATCTTAGTTCTTCTAGTTTAGATAAACTAAGAGTAGATTAAGTCTAAGCTCATTTTTGGATAATAGAGCTTTATAGAAGTTTTATTCATATATAATGTTTGAATGAAAATATGTTTGCTTGAAGAGAACCAAGAAAGTCAAAGGCAAGAACAAGAAGAAAAACAAACTTGATCTTGGAGTTACAAGTAAATATGTGGGTAGCATGTTTATAGTTATTGTGATGATGAGCTAAAACATTTGCTTGTACGTATGCTAAATTGCTTGTCTTGAATCATTGTGAATGTGGGAAAAATGTTCTGTGAATTTGATATTATGTTTACTTTGAAAGATAATGCATTTTGTATTGATGAAAAATAGAAAAACTTCAAGAAGCAAGAAAATATGAATATGATATGAAATACGTAAGCATTGGAAATTTGCTTGTGTGGGTAAGAGAGATATCATTCTATTTATCACGTGTAGGTTGACCTAAAGCCTTCTCCCAGCTGCCCCCTTGTGGTACATGAGCTCCAAAAAATAGACTCATTCTGTTCATGGTGCAAACTTCAATTTTGACATTTTGTTTTATGGAATTCTCTCAAGCCATTATGTTTGTGCATTGCATCTTGAATATATATATATATGAGTGTGTGTATGGCTTGTTATTGTTGGCTATAAACGTATTATTCATTGAGCTTAGCAGCTCACCCCATCATTTTCCACTTTTTAGGTATAGACAAAGCAGATCATTGAACCTTGCAAACTTCGGCTGACTCCAAAAATTTATGTTTCTTTTGTAAATAATTTAGTTTAGAAACTTTTGGTACTTTAGAAGCATATCAAACATAAGCATTCATGATTGAATTTTTGTATTATGCTACTGATGTGGTTTCTGATATGTAATTTGAAGTTATGTACAATCTTTGTTTCGTTAGAAAAATGACAGTAAGAATTGCAGAGTTTCTCTTTTGAATATATGTAGAAATTTTTTTTCTCTACTAAGTGTCGATTATGGTTGATAATAAAATTGTTTATTATGTGATAGCTTTTGGATGGGTTTTTTTAAGTAAATTGTTTTAATGGGAGTTTTGTATGTATGGTTTATATTGTTGGTTTCGGGTCTTATGATATTGTATAAGGTATACATAGACAGTAGGGAAAGAAAAAGGGGGAAGCAATTATGTTTTGAATCTTCAATGAATAAACTGTTTTGATCTAGGCAGAATTAGATAAAATTTCTTCTTGAAAGTTGTATCTCTTTCTCTTAGCTTTCTAACAACATAAAGTTTATAATTTTTAGACTTCGAGATTAAAAGTTATGAATATTAGAAGTGGGTGTGCATAGTAGGGTTGCACGATCGTGCAAAAGCTGCACTGTTCATCGAATTGCACGATCGTGCACAAGCACAATTGTGCAAATGTTGTTTTTGTTGCAAGCTCGTGATCGTACACAAGCACGATCGTGATTTTTGGCTATCACACTCGTCACTCTTTGTTGTCACAACCGTGACATTTTCAAATGAATTACTTGTTTGCATTGTTGAGATTATTGATTGCATTAAGTGATATGCATATCATGCATACATGTAGGAAATAAGATTAAAATGAAAAGTATGCTAGAAGATAATGTCTTATTGAAGGAGTAAAATGTTACCTTGTAGAAGAACATGAGGAGTTTTACGAGGATCAACTGCACCTGATTCTTTACCAAAAGGGGAGATTTATGTAAATATAGTGCCCTGGAAAGCAATGCATTTACTTATAACTTAATTTTCTTCTAGTTAATTTTGTAATGAAAATATTTATTATTAATAAAACAAAAGAGTTTAGTTTTTTATGAGCATTATATATCTATTCATAAGGTATCGTTATTCTTTTGAAAGTAATATACATATATATAGAGATGTATAGGAAACATGTAAATTATAAGAATCTAAAATAATGGATTCACAGTTGAATAATCAAGTTGGTCACTTGATTATGGTTTAGACTATAGTGTTGCTATTTATCTCTGTGTAAGTAAAAGAGTTTACTTCAAAAGAATGATGAGTTTCATATCATAATAGTAGTTGACTATCGATAATAACACTATTAAATGAATCTGGAATAAAGTATGTTTATGAAGAATAAAGTGGACCGTTACTTTAATCTTGAAACATACAACTTAAGCATACGTTTATTATGGACCACAATCTTGATGAGTGGAGAGCTCATATGTGTTTTATTATAATTCTTGATATGATTGGAATGGATTTTTACAAGGCATTAATCTAGTGTCTACATGTTGGAATTATTAACTGAAACATGTATTAGGAAACATTCACTCAAATAAAGAGTTTATAGTGATATCATCACTTCTAGATGTTTTATGGAGATTGGTGATTAAAC
>JANQBM010000222.1:0-15382 GCA_025594535.1 Erythroxylum domingense
CTAGCTGGCAGAATGAACATACCCGATCAATAAACCTGTACAGAGAAGAGAACAGATCTGATCAACTGTAAACGACCTGCATAAGTGAGAAAAGTTGAAGTCCACAACCGGATCCGAGAAAGTATCCTCTCTATTAGAGGAAGACAATCGGAGTGTCGTAACCTCATAGTGATAAGAGGGACGCCCAGGTAGCAAATCGGGAGGGAACCAATCTGAAACCCCAGTACTCTCTGAAGAGAAGAAGACTCGACCTCAGAGATCCTAGAAAAGAAAACCTGGCTCTTGGCCAAGTTCATGCCCAATCCAGAGACCCTCTCAAAATCTGCCAGAGCTTGTCGAATGAGCACAATAGAAGCTGGATCTACTCTGCTGAAAATCATCAAGTCATTCGCAAAACAAAGATGAGTGAGAGAAAGCTGCCTACACCGCCAATGATAACTGTAGCTAAGAGCTACAATGACCTCTCTCAATATCTCATCTAAGGCCTCCATCGCCAGTACAAATAAATAAGAAGAGAGGGGATCCCCCTGTCGCACTCCCCGTGTAGCAGAAAAATATCCGTGAAGTGAACCGTTAAGTGCAACAGATAAATGTGCTGATCTGAGACAAGCCTCAATCCAACTGATCATGCAATCAGGAACATCGATAGCCCTCAATCCCAGTAGAATGGACTCCCAATTGACTGTATCAAAAGCCTTACGAATATCGACCTTGAGTGCACACCGTGGTGGCGAGCGATCAAGGTGATAATCGTGCATCAACTCCTGGGTAAGATAAATAGCATCAAGAATCTACCTCCATAGAACAAAAGCCATCTGAGCTCTCCCAATCACCTCTGGTAGAACAACTTTAAACCGGATTACAATGACCTTTGAGATGCACTTATAAAGGACATTGCAGCAAGAGATCGGTCTGAAGTCATTCAGTGTCTGCGGGTTCTCCACCTTGGGAACAAAGGTGATCCTAGTGGAGTTGACCCATCGAGGCATAGTTGAAGTTCAGAAGAAATACTGCACTGCTGTCCTGAAATCTGCACCAATAATATCCCAGCACCTTTTATAGAAAAAAGAGGTGTACCCATCAGGCCCTAGAGCCTTATCCTCCAAGATGGAGAATAAAGTTGTACGTATCTCCTCATCCGAGATTGAGCTCGCTAAAGACGGAATCATATCCTCTGGGATGCGTCGAGTGAAAAAACGGGCAGTATCAGCTGAAGGTATCGAAGGAGGGGCTCGGAGGATACCCTGAAAATAATCCACTGCCATTTGTCCTAGTGCTCCCTGATCAGTGATAAAAGTGCCTGACTCATCCTGTAAACCATGCACCCGACCTCTGACCTGTCTGTGAATCAAGGATCTGTGGAAGAATCTAGTATTCTGGTCACCCAGAGCAAGCCACTGAACCCGAGATCGCTGTCAATAAAAAGACTCCGCATCCTATGCCAATCTGTAGTATTGCCTAGCTAGGTCGCACTCAGCAATAAGTAAATCAGATGAGAATGGGGAGGTATCTAAAGCTGCCTGAGCTGTAGCCCAACGGGTCCAAGCCTCCCGAACCCTGCTGAAAATGTGACTATAATCTCGAAAGTGGAAGGACTTCAGCTCCTGCTTTAGCAGACCTAACCGATGAGTCAAGCAAAACATCGGATCTCCTAGTACAGGAGTAACTCAAACCCTCCTAACAAGCTCTGAAAAGTTAGGATGCTCAGCCCAATATTTCAAAAACTTGAAAGGAGTAGGAGACCTACGTCGCGGGACTCCAAACCGAACCACCATAACACTATGGTCAGATATATCTCTTGATAAAACCTCTGTAAAGGTACTAGGACAAGATAAGAACCATGCGGAGTTGTCGAAACTCCAATCCAACCACCGGAGAATAGAATCTGAGCCCTCCCAACCATTATGCCAAGTGTACTGCAAACTCCTGTAAGGAATCTGGGGCAACTCTGCATCATGTAAGCACTGCCCAAAATCATTCATATGCCTGTATCATCCAGTATCCCCCCTAATTCTGTCAGAGTGACTCAAAATGGCATTAAAATCACCCAAAACCAACCAAGGCATACTACGGAATCGGTGAGCCTGTAGTCAAAGAAAATCCCATAAATCTCGTCTAGTATGCGGATCAGTGGAACCATAAACGACTGTCAAACCAAAAGTAGTTCCGTCCATACGACTAGTCACCAAACAACCGATACCTTGTAAAGTGAAATCCGGACTCTGAATCGTGAGCAATCCTGAATCCCAACATAATAAAATGCGACAGGCAATCACCTCTGTTGCATTACTCAAATAATCTCATCCCCTGCAAGTGGCATCAACTACATGCGGAATATGTAAAGAAATAACTTTAGTCTCCAATAGCTCAATCAGACTAAAGTCATACCGCGAAATCCAATCCCTGACAGCTCTCTGAGTACTGGAGCCATTGAGGCCCCGAATATTCCAACTTCCTATCATAGGAAATCGGAAGCAAGAACTAGCATAGAAATCAACTAGAGGGGGTGGGCCCCTCGCTCCCCCTACCAGCACTCAGGCCCGAAAAGAGACGAGCATGATAAGGCGGTGTAGTGTCTGATGGAAGAAACTCGCCAAGAGAGCCAATAAAGGTGGGGCCATGGCTACTACTGGGAATAGATGCTTCTGAGCTAAGCACACAAAGGGTCTGACTAGGAGAAACTCTCAAATCCAGGGAAGCATCATAAGGAGGTGTCTGACAAGGAGGAGACTCGTAGGGTGGTGGAGAAACTACTGGTACTCCAGATGTGGAAGCACGGGGGATGGCCCGAGGCAAAGGACTAGTGGATCGAGCAGAAGTCACGAACTGAGAGGGCGACGAAACAACTGCAGGTGCTGAAGCAATCGCAAGCTCAACAGATGCTGGGATAATTGTAGGGGTGGTCCGGTCAGTCACCGGCTGAATGGGCAATGAAACAACAAGAGCAGGTGCGGTAGTAACCGCAGACTCAATAGGTGCTATGACTATAGGGGTGGTCCGGTCTGGAGTCACCGTTTAAATGGGCGACGAAACAGTAAGAGCAGGCGTTGTAACAACTGCAGGCTCAACTGGTGCTGTAGTAACTGTAGGAATCTCAGAAATAATAGGCTCAGCAGTAGGCCCAGGGGCAACTGTAGACGCAGAGGAACAGGAGTAGCCAAAAACATGGCATTGAGAGCACCGTTTAACGGTCCACTCATACTCAATACGAACATGGATCGGCTCAGCGCTCAAATCGGTATCAATCACAAGCTAGTAAAGTATATATGAATCAGCTGAAAGTTCCACACATAACCGTGCAAAGGAGAGGCGGGTGCGAGTGGAAGTAAAGCTGTCAGAGTTAAGCGGGCGTCCGATTTGCTGGGTTAGGAGGGCCAGACTGCGGTCATTCCACATAAGGAGAGGTAAGCTATGAAGGCGAACCCAAACAGGCAATCTGGATACTCAAGACTTATCGAACACTAAATGGGGATGCCACTGCTGTAAGATAATGGATTTCCCCCCAAAAGTCCATGAGCCTCGCTCTAAAATGGGATATAATGCCTCCTCTGACTGAAATCGAAACAAAAAGAACCCGGTGTCAATGGAAAGGACATCCTCTAGGTCTAGGTTTTTCCAAGCCCGCAGTACGAGAGTCCGCATAGTGGAAAAAGGCATACTGTGCTCCAGAAAAAAAACCTACTAAGCATCGAGTCCATTGATGCAAACTCTTATCAATGAACTCAGTCGGCATGGTCACCCGACCACCAGAGGGCGTATAAGGTAAATCTGGGAAACGAAACCCAGTAGTAGAATTTGTTATTCTAAGTTTTTCTGCCCAAGAAAAATCAGGGGATTTTTTACCAGTTCTCTGCCCAGGGTGTGCATGCATAGCAGTTCTAGGGGCAGTAATGAAATTACACATGAGGGCATTTTTGAAATTACCTCCATCAGGGACAGAAGTGGAATTGCCTTGTGTTGAGGTGGCCTTCAAATGCACAGCCTCCACCAAACCATTCGTCAGATCTCCATGGGCTGACCCCTCACCGTGGAGAAGCGGTGGACCAGTCGACTGCGGAGCAGTCACCGTGGGCAGACTAGTCGAAGGTGGCAGGGCAGCTAGCGGGCGTCGTGCCTCCCCCTTCCTCGGCGACGCTTAGATCAGGGAAATCTGGCGCTCACTTTTCTGTCCAACACCCACCGGACGAGACAACGCATCGCCGAGGAACGGGGGGGCACGACGCCCACCAGCTGTCGCGCCACCGTCGACTGGTCTGCCCACGGTGACTGCTCCGTAGTCGACTGGTCCGCCGCTTCTCCACGGTGAGGGGTCAGGCCATAGAGATCTGATGAATGGTTTGGTGGAGGCTGTGCATTCGAAGGCCACCTCAACACAAGGCAATTCCACTTCTGCCCCTGATGGAGGTAATTTCAAAAATGCCTTCATGCGTAATTCCATTACTGCCCCTAGAATTGCTATGCATGCACACCCTAGGCAAAGAACTGGTAAAAAATCTCCTGATTTTTCCTGGGCAGAAAAACTTAGAATAACAAATTCTACTACTAGGTTTCGTTTCCCAGATTTACTTTATACGCCCTCTGGTGGTCGGGTGACCATACCGATTGAGTTCATTGATGAGAGTTTGCATCAATGGACTCGATGCTTAGTAGGTTTTTTTCCTGAGCACAGTATGCCTTTTTCCGCTATGCGGACTCTCGCACTGCGGGCTTGGAAAACCCTAGGCCTGGAGGATGTCCTTTCCACTAGCATCGGGTTCTTTTTGTTCCGATTTCAGTTGGAGGAGGCATTATATCCCATTTTAAAGCAAGGCCTGTGGACTTTTGGGGGGAAATCCATTATCTTACAGCAGTGGCATCCCCATTTAGTGTTCGACAAGTCTCGAGTATCCAGATTGCCTATCTGGGGTCGACTTCGTGGCTTACCTCTCCCTATGTGGAATGGCCGCAGTCTGGCCCTCCTAGCCCAGCAGATTGGACCCCCGCTTAACTCTGACAGCTTTACTTCCACTCGCACCCGCCTCTCCTTTGCACGGTTCTGTGTGGAACTTTTAGCTGATTCAGATATACTTCACGAGCTTGTGATTGATACCGACTTGAGAGCTGAGCCGATCCATGTTCGTATTGAGTATGAGTGGACCCCTAAACGGTGCTCTCAGTGCCATGTTTTTTGCCACTCCTGTTCCCCTGCGCTTACAGCTACCCCTGAGTCTACTGCTGAGCCTATTATTTCTCAGACTCCTACAGTTACTACAGCACCAGTTGAGCCTGCAGTTGTTACAACGCCTGCTCTTACTGTTTCGTCGCCCATTCAGACGGTGACTTCAGACCGAACCACCCCTACAGTCACAGCACCTGTTGAGCCTGCGGTTACTACCGCACCTGCTATTGTTGTTTCATTGCCCATTCAGCCGGTGACTGACCGGACCACCCTTACAGTTATCCCAGCATCTGTTGAGCTTGCGATTACTCCAACACCTGCAGTTGTTGTTTCGTCGCCCTCAGTTGGTGACTTCTGCTCGGTCCACTAGCCCTTTGCCTCGGGCCATCCCCCGTGCTTCCACATCTGGAGTACCAGTGGTTTCTCCACCACCCTACGAGTCTCCTCCTTGTCAAACACCTCCTTATGATGCTTCCCTGGATTTGAGAGTTTCTCCTAGTCAGACCCTTTGTGTGCTTAGCTCAGAAGCATCTATTTCCAGTAGTAGCCATGGCTCCACCTTTATTGGTTCTCTTGGCGAGTTTCTTCCATCAAACACTACACCGCCTCATCATGCTCATCTCTTTTCGGGCCTGAGTGCTGGTAGGAGGAGCGAGGGGCCTGCCCCCTCTAGTTGATTTCTATGCTAGTTCTTGCTTCCGATTTCTTATGATAGGAAGTTGGAATATTCAGGGCCTCAATGGCTCCAATACTCAGAGAGCAGTAAGGGATTGGATTTCGCGGTATGATCTTAGTCTGATTGGGCTATTGGAGACTAAGGTTACTTCTTTACATATTCCGCATGTAGTTGATGCCACTTGCAGGGGTTGGGATTATTTGAATAATACAACAGAGGTGATTGCCTGTCGCATTTTATTATGTTGGGATCCATGATTATTAACGATTCAGAGTCCAGATTTCACTTTACAGGGTATCGGTTGTGTGGTGACTAGTCGTTGGACGGAACTACTTTTAGTTTGACAGTCGTTTATGGTTCCACTGATCCGGGTACTAGACGAGATTTATGGGATTTCCTTCGACTGCAGGCTCACCGATTCCGTAGTATGCCTTGGTTGGTTTTGGGTGATTTTAATGCCATTTTGAGTCACTCTGACAAAGTTGGGGGGATACTGAATGGTACAGGCATATGGATGATTTTGAGCAGTGCTTACATGATGCAGAGTTGCTCCGGATTCCTTACAGGAGTTTGCGGTACACTTGGCATAATGGTCGGGAGGGGTCAGATTCTATTCTCCAGTGGTTAGATTGGAGTGTCGACAACTCCGTATGGTTCTTATCTTGGCCTAGTACCTTTACAGAGGTTTTATCAAGAGATATATCTGGCCATAGTACTATGGTGGTTCGGTTTGGAGCCCCGCGACGTAGGCCTCCTACTCCTTTCAAGTTTATGAAATGTTGGACTGAGCATCCTAACTTTTCAGAGCTTGTTAGGAGGGTTTGGGTTACTCCTGTACGAGGGGATCCGATGTTTTGCTTGACTCATCGGTTAGGTCTGCTGAAGTAGGAGCTGAAGTCCCTCCACTTTCGAGACTATAGTCACATTTCCAGCAAGGTTCGGGAGGCTCGGACCCGTTGGGCTACAGCTCAGGCAGCTTTAGATGCCTCCCCACTTTCATCTGGTTTAGTTATTACTGAGCGCGACCTAGCTAGGCAATACTACATATTGGCATAGGATAAGGAGTCTTTCTATAGACAGCGATCTTGGATTCAGTGGCTTGCTCTGGGTGACCAGAATACTAGATTCTTCCACAGATCCTTGATTCACAGACAAGTCAGAGGTCGAGTGCATAGTTTACAGGATGAGTCAGGCACTTTTATCACTGATCAAGGAGCACTAGGACAGATGGCAGTGGATTATTTTCAGGGTATCCTCTGAGCCCCTCCTTCGATACCTTCAACTGATACTACTCATTTTTTCACTTGACGCATCCCAGAGGATATGATTCCGTCTTTGGCAAGCCCAGTCTCGGATGAGGAGATACGTACAGCTTTATTCTCCATCCCGGAGGATAAGACTCCAGGGCATGATGGGTACACCTCTTTTTTCTATAAGAGGTGCTGGGATATTATTGGTGCAGATTTCAGGGCAGCAGTGCGGTATTTCTTCTCTACCTTAGCTATGCCTCGATGGGTCAACTCTACTAGGATTGCCTTGGTTCCCAAGGTGGAGAGCCCGCATACACTGAATGACTTCAGACTGATCTCTTGCTGCAATGTCCTTTATAAGTGCATCTTAAAAGTCATTGCAATTCGGTTTAAAGTTGTTCTACCGGAGGTGAATGGGAGAGCTCAGATGGCTTTTGTTCCAGGGAGGCAGATTGCTGATGCTATTTTTCTTACCTAGGAGTTGATGCACGATTATTACCTTGATTGCTCGCCACCATGGTGTGCACTCAAGGTCGATATTCATAAGGCTTTTGATACAGTTAGTTGGGAGTTCATTCTACTGGGATTGAGGATTATCGATGTTCCTGATTGCATGATCAGTTGGATTGAGGCTTGTCTCAGATCAGCACATTTATCTGTTGCACTTAACGGTTCACTTCACGGATATTTTTCTGCTACACGGGGAGTGCGACAGGGGGATCCCCTCTCCCCTTATTTATTTGTACTAGCGATGGAGGGCTTAGATGAGATATTGAGAGAGATCACTGCAGCTCCGAGCTACAGTTATCATTGGCGGTGTAGGCAGCTTGCTCTCACTCATCTTTGTTTTGCGGATGACTTGATGATTTTCAGCAGAGAAGATTCAGCTTCTATTGTGCTCATTCGACAGGCTCTGGCAGATTTTGAGAGGGTCTCTAGATTGGGCATGAACTCGGCCAAGAGCCGGGTTTTCTTTTCTGGGATCTCCGAGGCCGAGTCTTCTTCTCTTCAGAGAGTACTGGGGTTTTAGATTGGTTCCCTCCCGATTCACTACCTGGGCGTCCCTCTTATCACTACAAGGTTACGACACTCCGATTGTCTTCCTCTAATAGAGAGGATACTTTCTCGGATCCGATTGTGGACTTCAACTTTTCTCACTTATGCGGGTCGTTTACAGTTGATCAGATCTGTTCTCTTCTCTGTACAGGTTTATTGATCGGATATGTTCATTCTGCCAGCTAGCATTACTCGACGTATTGAGAGCATACTGTCAACTTTTTTGTGGAGAGGTACTTCACTGTCCCATACAGGGGCAAAGGTGGCATGGGAGTCAGTATACTATCCGAGACAGAAGGGTGGTTTAGGAGTTAAGCGGATTAGAGATTAGAATAGGGTAGCTACACTTAAGTAAGTGTGGCGACTATTAGCAGACAGATCTTCTCTATAGACCACTTGGGCATATGCTGTATTATGGAGGGGTAGATCTTTCTGGCATATTCGGGTCCCGTCTAGTTCCTCCTAGGTATGAAGGAAGCTTCTGTTGAGCCGAGAGTGGTGTAGGGGACTTATTGTCGCGTGTATTGGTGATGGGCGAGATACCTCTATATGGCAGGATTACTGGTTACTAGATCCGACACCACTGCGTGATCGTTTTTCTTTCCGAGTTCTCTCTTCTACTGGGCTCTCTTGGGATGCCATGGTTTCGGAGATTATAGATTCCGGAGATTGGGTTTTTCCTAAGGGTGGTAGTGAATTGCAGCAGGTATAGGACTCTATTAGATTTCAGCCTCATATCCAGCAGTCCGATAGCTGGGTTTGAAAAGGTCATTCATCCGGAGTTTTCACTGTTGACTTTGCATGGCACCTTCTCCGAGTTCGACGCCGAGTGGATCCAATTCATCACTTATTGTGGTTTCCAGTGTATATTTCACGACACTCCTTTATTCTCTTGTTAGCTTCACATGGACGCCTCTGGACTATGGACATGCTTCAGACGTTTGGTGTTCTGTCTACTTCTACCTGTGTTCTGTGTGATTCTTCTCCAAAGACACATGACCACCTTTTCAAATATGTAAAGAAATAACCTTAGTCTCTAATAGGCCAATCAAATTAAGGTCATACCGTGAAATTCAATCCCTCATTGCTCTCTGAATAGTAGAGCCATGGAGGCTCCTAAACAAAACAGAAAGAAGCCTGTGCCTGTGGAAAGGACATCCTCTAGGTTGAGTGTCTGCCAAACCTGCATAGTTAGTGCTTGTATGGTTGGAAAGGGCTTGCTATGCTCATGAAAAAATCTTACTAAATATCAAGTCTATTCATGTAAGCTCTCATCAATAAACTCGTCTGGAATCACCACCGAACCACTAAATGACTCATATGTCATATCAAGAAAACGAGATTCAGTATTGGAGTTTGTAATATTAATTTTGTCAGCCTAGGAAAAATCAGCTTTTTTTATCGACTTTGCCCTAGGTTTTGCATGCATATTATGATTAGGGGCATTAATGGAATTGTTCAAGAGGGCAAGTTTGTAAATACCTCCACCATGGACTTTTTGGGCAATGGCTTAGACTGCAGTGGCAATTTGGGCTTCCTTCCCCAGTTGTGCGGCTGCACCCAAAAACTCCATGTTCTCTGCAGCTGGCTTCGGATGGTGTAGTCGAGCACTGGCGAGGGGCAGCGTAAGAGAGACTCCATACTGTTGAACCAACGGCGCGAGAGGGACTCCAACGTGCCTTCCAACTCTGACGGCTTTGGGACTGATTTGGGTAAGGTTTGTGTTGTGTTTGGGTTGTGTTGCGGTGATGTTTGGGAGAGGAGTGGTGGTTGTCGCACCACCGACTGGTAGAGATCCAGCGGTGATGACGACAGTGGGATGGGGGGCGGTGTTTGCTGCATGAATGGGTGAGGGCTGGGGCAGGACTGTGAGGTTGAGGGTGCGCAGTGGTGACCTCGGCTAGGGATGGGAACTGACGGTGGCGAGGTCTGCATCGTGGCCAGATTTGCCTGGGCTAAGGGGAGACGATGGTGGTTGTGGGGATGGGGAAGAGGTAGGGATTGTCAGATATGTAGTTGGGTGGGAGAGGCAGGCGGTGCAGGGGTCATCGGACGTGGGAAGGTTGTGGAGTTTGGTCAAATTTTCTACCTGATTCTGAGATCCATTGAGCAAACCAGTTGTGGGGTTGCATAGATCAGGAAATTCCAAGGAAGATGATGGTTGTTTAACCGTCAGAGGGGCATCGAAAATAATTTGGCGACGGCAACGGCAGCGGGGGTGATGGTGTCCTGGCAGTTGGCGGTGGCTAGTTGTCTGGCAGCGGCTGCCGAAGTGGACTTCTTTTTTTTTCCGGGTCATTTAAATTGTAGAAAGTTGAGAGAAAAATTTTCAAGAAACTTTTTTCCCTCCCTCTCTCCTTCTAAAAACTCTAAACCCTAAATCTTAAAATCATAAAACCTTAAATCTTAAATCCTAAACCCTAAATTTTAAACTTTAACCTTAACTCTAAGCCCCAAACCCTAACCCTTAACCCTAACTTTAAGCTCCAAACTTTAACTCTAAACTTCAAACTCTAAATTTTTTTTAAGAGAATAAAAATAAATTAATAAAAAAGGAAAGGTTCAATATAAAAAAAGAAAGAGGCCAAAGTAGGCACTCAAAAAACTATATATATAAGAAAACAAAGAAGCCGCAAAAAGCCCTTAAATACAATTAAAAAAATAAAGTTAAGTGGGAAGTTTCCATATATGCCGTTAAAGATCAAGTATTTGAAAACGAGACTCGAGACCTAGAAGTCGAGAATGGATAAGCTTGATGATGTCCTCAATAATGTCCTAAGGTGATTGGTGTCGTCTGCTGAAGATACAATTATTCTTCTCATACTAAAGAAAGTAAACAATGGCAATGAGAAATAACCGTGATATCATATGTATGAAATCCTTTCGTCGGCGAAGATGGGTGAAAGCCCACTGGAGAAGGGGAAACCAAGAAGTCGAAGGTCTTCATCGAGAGGGAATCCCAAACTAAGGCAAAGAACCTGCACTAAAAGAATAGATGATCATGTGTCTTTGTAGAGGAGTTGCATAGCACACAAGTGGACGAAGACAGAACACCAAAAATATGGAGTTTGTCTATAGTCCGAAGGCACCCCTGTGATGCTAACCAGAGGATAAAAGAGTGTTACAGAATATGCTCTGGAAACAATAGTAGATGGTAGATCCTAAACCCTAAACTCTAACCATAGTAGATGGTGGATTAGATCCACTGATCGTCGAGCTGAGATAAGATTCTATACAGAGTCAACTAAAAAATCCTCGAATGAGTAGTCAATTTAAACCTAACTATCTGACTGCTGGGCACGAGGACAAAGACGGATAGAGTCCCAAACTTGTTGTAGCTCACTGCTTCCCAAAAGAAAGTCCACTTGCTGTAATGTATAATCTCCGAGATCCAGGCATCCAAAGAGATCCTAGTGGAAGAAAGAACTCAGAACAAAAATCAATCACAATGATGTGTCCCGACCATCTTTCGCCAAACCCAGGAAGAACATGAAGGGATTCGAATATGCCAAAATGATATACCTTTTAACAAAACAGTGTGTACCCACGTAGACCATGAGGAAGATCTGTCTGTAAACAGTCGCCACACATACTTAATTGTGACAACCTTATTCCAGTCCCTGACCGTCTTGACTCCCAAATCACCCTCCTGCCTTGAGAGACAAACTGAAGCCCATGCCACTTTAGCCCCAGTGTGGGACAAAGAGGTAACTCTCCAAAGAAAAGCTGAAAGTGTGCTCTTAATATGGCGAGAAATACTAGTGGGTAGTATAAACATAACTGGCCAGTAAACCTTAATAGAGAAGAGGACAGACCGGAACAACTGCATGTGACCCTCACAAGTAAAAGATGTTGCCACAACCTAATCTGAGAAAGAATTCTCTCAACCAATGGTAAACAATTCGAGTGACGCAATCAAGTAATGATAACGGGGACCCCCAAATAGAGAATCAAAAGGGAGCCTACCTGAATATTAAGCACTCTTTGTAGAGAAGCAGACTCATCCTCGGAGATACCTGAAAAGAAAACTCGGCTCTTAGCTAAGTTTATAGTCAAACCAAATACCCTCTTAAATGTCGCCAGAGCCTTTCGAACAATCTCAACAAAATCCAAATCTACCTGACAGAAAATCATCAAATCATTCGTGAAGCAAAGATGAGTGAGGGAAGTAGCCTTACATCGCCAATGGAAACGAAAACTAGGTACCGTAGTGACCTTTCTCATGATCCCATCTAACCCTTCCATTTCTAACACAAAAAGGTAAGGGGAGAGGGGATCCCCCTATCACACCCCCTTGTAAATGAGAAGAAGTCATGCACTTCCCCATTTAGGGCTACAAAAAAATGTGCAGACCACATACATGCCTCAATCTAATTAACCATAAAAGTAGGAACACCAATAGTCTTTAGTCCCAACAGAATGAATTCCCAACTGACTGTGTCAAATGCCTTACAAATATCTACTTTGAGTATGCATCGAGGAGGCGAGCGATCAAGATGATATTCATGCATCAGCTCCTAAGTAAGAAAAATAGCATCTACAATCTATCTCCCGAGGATAAAAGCTATCTCGGCTCTCCCAATCACCTTTGGAAGAAAAACTTTAAACTAATTTTCAATGACCTTTGACACTACAAGGAAAACATTAACTAGCGACAGAAATTCATTGACAGAAAACAAACTGTTGCTATTTAGCGACGAAAAACTGATATTCATCAGTAAAACTGTCGTGAAAATTTGCATTTTACGATAGATAAAATTTTCATCGGTAAAGGTGGAGGGTAAACACCCCGGCAAAATTTTCGATGAAATATAGCGACAAAAACGTAATTTTCATTGGTAAATTAGGCGGGAAAGCTTCCCGCAATAACCTAGTGTTGGAATTTACCGATGGTATAAGCTAGCCATCGTTAAAATTGCATAGAAATAAAATCAACGTCAATTTTTACCAACAAAAATGTTTTCTGTCCGTAAATTCAAATTAGTCATTTTAAAAATTGAAACGACGACGTTTGGTTAAATACCAAACAACGTCGTTTCGATTTAGGGTTAAACTCACCCTGAACCTTCTTCCCCCTCATTTTCTCTGTTTTTTCTCCTTCCTCGCCATCACACGTCTCAGCTTCTCCCCTCCTAGCCTTCGCCATCTTTCTTCCTCGCGCGTCTACAACTTCTCCTCTACTCTTCGTCGCCGACTTTCTCATCTCCTCGCCGTCGCCATCTTTCTTCCTCACACGTCTACAGCTTCTCCTCTGCTCTTCGTCATTGTCCGTCACATGTTGCCCGTCGCACGTTGCCGTCTGATGCATGTTCGTCCATTGTAAGTTCTGTTTTTTTGTTGTAATGTTTTATTGTAATTGTTGTAATAATAATTTGTTGTAATGTTTTGAAGAGAAGGGATTTGAGATTGAAGTGTGTATTTGAGATTGAAGAAAAGGAGTTGAGATTGAAGTGTGTATTTGAGATTGAAGAGAAGGGATTTGAGATTGAATTATGTATTTGAAGTGTGTATTTGACATTTTGTATTTGATATTGAATTGTTTATTTGAGATTGTATATTTGAAGAGAAGGGATTGTGTATTTGAAGTGTGTATTTGAGATTGTGTATTTGAAGTATGTATTTGAAGAGAAGGGATTGTGTAATTGAAGTATGTATTTGAGATTGTGTATTTGATATTGAAATGTGTATTTGAAGTCATTTGAGATTGTGTATTTGAATTGTGTATTTGAAGAGAAAGGATTGTGTAATTAAAGTGTGTATTTGAGATTGTGTATTTGAAATGTGTATTTAAATTGTGTATTTGAAGAGAAGGGATTGTGTAATTGAAGTGTGTATTTGAACTGTGCATTTGAGATTGTGTATTTGATATTGAATTGTGTATTTGAAGAGAAGGGAATGTGTATTTGAAGTGTGTATTTAAAAAGTAGCGTAATTTTTATGTTGTTGTTATGAATCAAACAATGTGGAAAAGTAAGTGTTATGATCATTGTTGCATTGGACATGAAATCTGTGCTTGATAGTCAATATGTGATCAATCAAAAAGCACGACCACGACAAGGAAAGAAAACAAACTCCTAATATCTCACGCCCACTTCCATGATGTAAATTTATGTGTGATACATGAGTTCTTTTTGTTTAAAACGTCTGCTTTTTAGTCTTTCAAATCATATGCATTATTACTTTTCTACTTATTAATCTTCTACTTATTATTAAATTTATTATTATTAAATTTATTATTTTTATAAATTATATTTATTATAACTATTATCAGTAATATTAAATATATTATTGTTATTATTACTTTTCTACTTATTATTATTCATATTATAATTAATTTTATGATTATTATTATTATTGCCATTAATTATTGATAATAATTATTAATATTATTAGTTTTATTAATCTTATTAATTTTATTATTCATATTATTAGTAATAATAATTATTGTTAATTTTCTACTAATTATTAAATTTTTTTATTAAATTTATTATTATTATTATTATTATTATTATTCATATTATTCATATTATTATTATTATTATTATTATTATTATTATTATTATTATTATTATTATTATTATTATTATTATTATTATTGTCATTAATTTTTAATTTTTATTAATATTATTAGTTTTATTGTTCTTATTAATTTTATTATTAGTAATAATTATTTTTGTTATATTTAATATAATATAGTTATTTATAGCATAGTGGTTCCATTATGAGTCCTTACTTTTGTACTTTGCTTTCATCTAATAACAAAAAACTATATTATATTAAATATTTCATTTTTTTAAAGACCTATTGTGTGGAAGATCGTCGCTCATCTTTCTTCGTTGTAGTCTAAAATTGTCTATCCATCTAGGTTAGTCGTCGAACTAAAGTTGTTCTTCTGCTTTAAGTTAATACAACAATTATTGAGTGTTCTGTTTTTTTTCTTACATTATTTTATTATGTTGTATTACCACAAGTGTATTAGATTCAATATTTCATATTCTTTTTCGCAAGCCTTATATTATGTTGAAGAGCGTCATTGATCTTTCTTCATTGTAGTCTAAAGTTGTTCATCCATTCAGGTTAGTCATGCAACTAATTAATATTTACCATATGTATTGCTTTAATAATACGGTTATGATACCTTTGGATTTTGTGTGAATACAAAGGAGGTCTTGAATTTGTTTTGTTATTTAGAATATTCTTATAATCATTGATGACTTTTTATGTTCTTCTTTAATAGTCTAA